>PVJH01002683.1:0-161385 GCA_004026705.1 Nesogale talazaci | reverse complement strand
TATTTTGTTAGCAAAGAATATTAAATACACCATGAAGTGCCAGAAGAATGAATCAATATATCTGGGATAAAGTACAGCTAGAATGTTCCTTATAAATGAGGGTGACTATACTTTGTCTCTCCTACTTTGGGCCTGGTATCAGGAGTGGTCAATGCCTGGAGAGTAGTATCATGCTTGATAAAGTAAAGGGTCAGTGAAAAAGAGAAAGACTTATTAGAGGAGGCTGGCCTCTGATATACTCATAGCAAGGGTTCAACAGGCAGTTATGCAGTGATAATTATTATTTATTATAATAACGGTATGGAGATCATGACACAGAGAGAAAGTAACAATAAGAGTCAGACACACATAACATCAGAGTAACAGGCTCACCTCCACCCCATATGGTGGTCTGCGTGGAGAGGGAGAGGGAGAGGGAGTTACATGATGAGGGAGAGGAGCCCAGGGGCAGCAGAGAGGCAGGCAGGAACAACCCAGGAGTGAAGGTCAGGAGCGAGAGAGGCGAACATTAATTTTCCCCATTTAAGTAGCCTCACAAGGGACACATATTTCTCTAAGTCACCGGTCAGGACACGCTGCAAGCAGGGGCTGTCTTAAGGGCTATAAGATGATAATGGCTTAGGGATGTCTTGCGACTAAGAGGAGAGGGACGTGATAAGGAAAGACTTCAGACTCCCGGGGGTAGGTGAACAGGTCTATATTGTTAGGGTTCATTGACAATGGCTCTTGAGTTCCACCCATAGGGTTCAAGGGAAGCATATCACTGTCCTAACTTGAGTCAAGCAAAGCCCTCAGAAAACTGGGAGTATCAGGGAGAATAGCTACCTTAGTCAGCTTCAAATGCTGGTAAATAGGTTGCTTAATATTATAGACGATAATAATTATGGAGAAGTTCCGTCATCATCCCACAAACACTCTCAACTGATTGCTGCAACAATGAGCTCAAACACAAAAATTGTGATTGTGAGGATGGGCCCAAACCAGGAAGCTTTGTCCTATTGTCTGTAGGTTGCTGACTTGGCACAGACTCAGAGTCATCTAAGGAGTGTACTGCTTATAGGAGCAAAACATGAAATAATCGGGGAATACTGAGGTCTTGCTGTTTGCACAATATACAATTCTACAGTATAATTGATGTGGAGTCTGTAGGACAGATTCTTGTAACTCGGCAAACCACATAAATCTTCTGGGACTTAGTCTTTTCACAATGCAGATTCGAACTCCTCGGATCTGGGTTGAAGTCGGAGACTAAGTGTTACTAACCAGATTTCATGTGATGCTGGCACTGCTCTTCCTCAGACCACCCCATGAAGGCTAGACGAGATGATTTATCTTTGCAGAATTTATATCTTGAGTTTTCTCTACCTTAGGGTGAATAATTTTGACCGATAGCCAGCTGAATAAGAAGCTTGGCTAAATTCATATCATCAAACAGGGGTTGTTCAGCTCTGTACACAGTCCTTAGTATATAAGGACTTAGGGTAGACCCTATGATGGTTGAATACCTTGTTGAGTTCATAGATGTCTGCGAAACTATAAGGTCTTAAATACGCTGTTTGACAATCTGTTTGAGGCAACAGTTAATTCCAGAGACAATCATAGCATAGTCTGATTGTGGCATAATGGATGAATCTACAACACAGGTTGGGGATGAGAACATAACAGGATCACTGAACTAAGGACCCCTTATAACAATAAAAGGACCATACCTGCTAGCCTCTTGCCAACAGAAAGAAAGGTTATGAGCTGAGAAATTCTAGAAGCTCCTTATAATTACAGGTTTCAGGAAATGGCTCAGCTCACAGTAACTGTATGCTATCTCCTGGGTTAATAATTAGAAAGCAGCAGCAGCTGTACAGAAGCTCCTGGGTTGTCATCTGCATGGGAACTTCATCAAAGGAACCTCATCATAGCGCTCAACCCTATGCCTTCTCTGCCAATGGTCACTTAGTTTTAAAGTCTTGCCAAGTCTTCCTTCTTAGGAATCTGACCTATGTAATTTTGTATCACCATTGTTAGCACAATAGTTTAGGCCTCTGGAAATTATTCCAGGAATTACTCTTTCTTACAGTTCTCTTCCAGCCTAAGGCTGAAAAGATTCTCCTGAAAAGCAAAGTTGATCATCGTCTTTCTGTGCACATTAGATGTTGTTGCCTACAAGATATAAAAAAAAAGATGCTATTTTTGACACAGCTTTTAGGTCTCTACTTGAATAGTCTCTTTTTATTTTTTAGCCATCAAAGGGGAGCTATAGCCTAAGAAGCCAAGGTTGAATAATGGCCTAACTTGAGTTGTTAGTCACAAGGTTAGAGGGTCAAATGCATTAACTGTTCAAAGGGAGAAAAACAAAATTGACTGTAAAGACTTAAAGTCTCAGAAAGTCTGTTCTGTCCTGCAGGGTCTTATGAGGAGGAATGGACTTGATGGCAGTGGGTGGGTCCACGGCATGAGTTTTGCCTTTTGAAAATATTACTTATCTGAATCTTGCTGTGGTTGATGATTCTTTCAAGTTTCACACATGCAACATTTTTATGGAGAGCTTTACAGTCCCCCTCCACCAATCTCCTCCAAGAATCTCTCCTTATCCTTCAATTTTAGATGAGATGCCCCTTTCTTGACAAACCTTTCATACTTGAAAAGTCTTCATTGCAGATAGGCGAATCTTCAAATATATTGGTTATGAAAGTTCATTATCACTACCCTCTGTCAGTTTGCTGTACTGTAGTGGCTTTTATGTTGATATAAGGCTATGTTGTCAGTATTTCAAATATCACAAGGGTCTCCAGTTGTTGACAGAATTATAGTAGCTCTCAGGCATGGGGAAAACATGCCTGGTAGGCTAATTCTGAGGATTTAAACTCTCTCTCTTCCATGGGGTCGATGCTGATTCACAGTGACCTCTTATGGGTTTCCAAAACTGTAACTGTTGATGGGGGCAGAAAGTCCAGTCTTTCTTCTGTAGCACTGCTGGTGCTTTCTGATGATCAACCATGCAGAACAATGGGAATCTTTTTTTTTTTTAAGTTTTTAGTTTTTTGGGCATCACTGGAACAATGGGAATCTTATTGATCCCAATGCAACATTATCTGACTCACTTGAATGGAACATTATCTGACTCACTTCCTTCTGATAGAGCATCAGGAGGAAGCAATCTCTAGAAAAATGCATCATGTTGGATGAACAAGGGTGAGGGAGGCTCTCAGTGAGATGAGTTAGCATAAGAACTCCAGTGCTGTCCTTGAATAGGTCAGTGATCTTAAGGACACAGAGGTGTGCAATGTTTTCTTTGTTGTACATAAAATCACTGTGAGAAGGAGTCAACTTGATGGCACCTGACATCTAACTACATAAATACCTTCCATCATTTTTATTCTTCCCAGTTGAGCCAGAGTATCTTATGCTAAAGAGAAGTCAGTGTATTCTTTGTGTCTACTTCCCATTGAGATTTAGTCGATGAATTTGGCCCTTCTAGCCATACTCCCTTATGTGATGTTTTATAAATTCTAGCATCTATCCTTATGGCTATAATCCTATTTTCCAGGGAGTTCTCTGTTACAGGATGAAGGTGGGAGGTATTGTGGGTCTCCATCTTTGTAGATGGCATGACTCAAATCACGACATTTTGTTGGTGGGATTATGGTCTACTAAAAGACAAAAGGTCCACCTCCATGAAAGCCATTCCTCTGTGTATCAGAGCTGTCTCAGAAGGAGGAAGTTTGATAAATCTCAGGACCATCAGGAAAGCCCCCCCGTGGAACATATTCAAGGTCTCTACCCAAAGTGGTAGAGACGGAGAGCTGAAGCACCAAAGGCTGTGGTTCCAAGACCAGGGGATGATACAAAGGAGCCATGCTGATGCCAGAGGCCAACGCTAAGAGGCCATGGGACAGAAATAGAGAAACAAAGACAAGGACACTATGCAGCAGGTCGGTTTCCTGAGCACAAAGACAAAGGTCAAAAGGATGATGTGGCTGAGAGGCTAAGCACTAGAACGACATAGCTGCTAGCTGAAGAGAGGGTAGTTGTGGACAGTAACAAGAGTTCCTGGCTTGTGTTGATGGAAACTCCCTTAAGAAATACCCCTGATTCAGGAGTATTGTCTGGGAGGTCTGTGTGGGCATTGTAACAAATTACTGAAGTCACTATAGAGGCAGGATGCTTGGGGAGGAATTGTTGGTATCAGAACCAGTACAAAAGCATGGGGAGGGAAGCATGACTGATGTCTGCCCTGTGGTAAGCAACCTTGGGCTACTGTGGAGAGAAAACTTCCCCTCCTTTGTGTAGCCAGAGGAACTCAGATATGGCGGCCTCACTGTTTTACCGCTGTGCAGTTCAGGTCCTATCAATTAGTAGGAACTCACTGGATGCTTTGGGGGGCGGGGGTTAGTTACCTTTCAACTCAATCAGTTCATAACAAATACCTCTTGCTCCTTGAGTAGACATGAGCATCTGATCAAAGAGATTACTGTAAGGAACTGTCGACAAACCATGGTTAGATGCAGGAAGCAAGTGAAATTATGGACAAATATGTACAATATATTTGCCTGGAGGTTTCAGACAGTTCATGGGAAAATAGAATTAAAAGATAGCAGAAATTTCCCACAAACCTTAAAAACGGATACTGATTGAATAGAGAAAATGAGCTTGGAACAAAAAATATCTTCCCCAAGACTGTCTATTTGATGTAAACACTTTCTGAACCACCATTTGACTGACCACATCGAAACATCTAGACACCCAAAGGATACCTTAAGAGCTCCAGGAGTTTTCCATCATAAATTAGGGTTTCCCTTTTAAACCTGTTTCAGAGACATGGGTAGAAAAGCATGCAATTATCTCTATGAGTAATAAGAATGCAAAGTGTAAATGTGATATGAAGTTCTTATTTTATTTTGTGTTATATTGTAATTAGAAGATAATGATATCAGAATTGATGCAAAATTTTTGTGCAGAAGCTGTTACCATTATCACCAAATATGCAAAATGGAAATAAATTATAAAAAATGAAATATTATACTTTTGTTTCAAAAGAATCTGCATTATGCTCAGAGAGTTAATAATGAGGAATGAAAGGAGTCTTTGTTATTCGGCAATTTCTATGCTCTATCAATGTGTCACATAATCCTTTGAATCAATCAAAAAATTAAAGAATGTGGCAAACCTCAAGGTAATTTGAGGTTACCGCTGTGCAAAGTACTGCAACTACAGTATTTAGTGCATGTCATAATAGAAATTACTTAATGCTTCATTTTTTATGCAACTTCATTGATAAAAATGCAAGATAATAATAGCTAATAATATTTTATAATAATTACTAAAAATATCTCTCCACCTATTAAAATCTTTTATATTGTATCTCAGGATGCTTATTCAACTTTTCTCAATTTATACTTTAATTAATCCCATTTTTAAATGGGGAGGATGTCTATGGCAATGAAATTTTTGTTATTTTAGGCAAATACTCAATTATAATCGTCAGATCTATTTGTTATGATTGCTATGGTGTGTGATCAAGTCCTCAAAAGAAGTCGAGGCTGTCAAAAGTAAGCACAAAATATTCTAATTACTTTATGCAGGATGGGAAAATCATTTGTTGGACAAATACTGAGTGTTTACTGAAGGTGTGGATGCTGTAGCAGAATGTGGTGAAATCAGATGGTGCCTGGCTATCAGAGGGGGAAAAAACTTCTGGGATCTTATAGGCTTATCTTAAAATAAGCATTCCCTCAAGTAATGTGAAAGCTAAGTCCAGGTAGAAGAAGCCATCAATCTTTGTGATCCAAGGATTGTAAATAATAAAAAAAACAAGAATTGAAGAGAATGGTATTGTTGCTTAAATTCTAAACACCTAGTTTGCAGAAAGCGTATAGAGAACAGTGAAATTGAAAATACACCTACACGGGTCCTACATGGATTAAGCCTCTTGGGAATCCTCTCTGACCATGGACCAAGGAGTTTCATAGCCTTGTTATCATACAGAATGCATTGGAAAATGGACTAGTGCAGATATAATTAGGTTTAAATTGAACACACTATCAATTGTGCTCCCTTTTGGCCCATTTTAAATTTGTTCTAGTCTTTATTATTTCCTGTTATCTTTTCAACTGAAAGTTTCTCTACTTTTTTTGCTATTTCTTTTGAAGGGTTTTTGCTTTTCTTTTTGAATATTTTTCTCTACATGAAATTCAAGATAGATAAATTTATAAAGACAGTAAATGGATTAATAATTTCTTGAGATTATGGCAGGTGGGGCTGGGGGTAATAGGAAGCCAATCACAAAGAGTACAAGGAAGAAAGCATGTTATAAAAGCGATTGTGAGGGCTGAGCCCCGGTGGCGTAAGTGGTTCAAGTCCAGTGGTGGCTCTCAGGAGCGGCACTGGGTAGGGCCTATGACCATGAGAGACAGTGATGCCCGAACAAACAAACAAACAAACAAAACAAATAAAAAAGGGTATTGTGGTGATGATTGCACAATTCTAATATGTTTAAACTATTTAACTGTATGATGTGTGAATTGAATGTCAGTATAAAATTAAAATTTAAATAAATGTTAATTTTTTTTTTAGGCATCACTGCCCTTAGGTGGTGGGAGTAGGAGGCCAAGCCTTTGCTCCTGGGAGCTGGAATTGGACCTCCAACCCAGTGGACTGCAGTCCCGTGCACAACCACTATGCCACCGGGGCTCAGCCTAAATGTTGATTTTTTTTATGTCAGGTTCCCTGGTAAGTGCTGGGGCAAAATCAGAAACGCTTTCTGCTTTGATGAAGTATAATTTAGAATGAGAAAAAGACATTAATTAGTCATATCAGTGACTAATTAATTATAAACATAGTCACATTCCCTGAGAAAACATACTTTGTTGGGAGCATTTAATGGAGGAAACTAGTCTGAGATGTTGAGGAGCTAGTTAGTCTATGAGAAGAGGGAAATCTGAAGGTCGAACAGATGTGAAGGGGACAGGAGGAGATGGAGAGTCGGATTTGGACTGTGTTCCAGAAGAAAATAGTCTTGAATGGAAGATAAGAAGGTACAGATATGTTTGAGCAATGAATGACACCCATGATGAGTCAGAATTGTTAGAATGTTAGTGAGTTTGAGGGTGATGAGAAGTTGAAGAAAAGCCTGGAGAGGGAAGGCACAGGCTGGTCGTTGTGATGTGTCTGGCCCTTATCCTCACGATACTGGACAGTGAGAAAAGGGTTTTGAAGAGGAGAGGAAGCTTACGTGTCTGGTGTGAATTTCAAGAGCCATCTCTCACTGCACTGTAAGACATCTCCCTAGAGAGGGTTTGGGGCAGAGGGGTAATGCCCTGCTGTAGATCCCTCAGCAGTCCCCACAGAGGGAACCTGGGTTGTTGCAAGAAGCACAAGGAGAAGTGGACGGGTTCAAGAGATATGAAAAAGCTAAAAATCAATATAACTTGGATTGTCTTGGAAACGGGAAAAGAAAGTTTTCAAGGATTATGCCTACATTTATCTTTGATACTCATAGAACCTGCTGAGATGAATTCAAAATGAACTATTTTTTTTTTAATTTTTATTTTATCTTTTATGGGCATCCCTGCCTCTAGTGGTCGTGGGTGCTGCCCAGTGCTGCTCCTGAGAGCCGCTGCTGAATTTGAACCACCAAACCCATGAGCTGCAGAACTATTTGCCTTCCACTAGCAGTAGGAAAGACAAAGCTTCCTACTCTCATAGAGTTATATATAGTCCCAGGGTTGTTCTCTGCAGTGAATTCTTCTGGGGGGAGGGGACAGGGTTTCCACATGGTTGGGGTTATGAGGAAGGGAGGGAGGATAAGGAAGGGGGGAAATGAGTTGATACCAAGGCCTCAAGTATAAAGTAAATGTTTTGAGAATGATGATGGCAACCTATGTACAAATATGCTTGGCACAATGAATGGGTGTATGGATTGTGATAAGAGCGGTAAGAGCCCACATAAAATACAATTTTGTAAAACCCTCAAAAAATGTTACAGCCTCAGAAACTCAAAGGGGAAGTTCTACTTCATCAGACAGTTTCCCTCAGTCAGAATGGATTCCATTGCAGTGAGAGTGAGAGCCAGAGTGCATGGTACCATTCAAAGAACAGGACAAGAGTTCTGTATTCTTTAATTAACCTTCTTGGAAGCTTCACAATTTCACAGTGACATATGGACATCTAGAATATGTAATGTCTTTGGGTGTGTGTGTTACCTTCAACTGAACAAACCCAAATCCCATGGACATCACCCTCCCCTGATGATGTTGATGAAACCAACCTCTGGGGCGTGAAACAAAGTAGATGGATGAGCCTGTACCATCTTTCCACTGTTTGCTTGCTGATGCTTCTCTGTCTCCTGCTCATGCCACCACCACTGGTGGGAGTGGAGACTTACCCAGTCACGTGCTGAGAGACTTGACTTTTTATAGAAGCATTCTTCTCTACTGCCTAGCACATTTATATCCACTTCCCATAGAAATCCACTGAGATTCTTTATTGCCAGTCAATCAGGCCTCACAATGCCTATGTCTGGTGACAGTTGCCATTCTTATTTGGGGGGAGATGCTGCACCCTACTTGATGGCAAACACTTTTGGCAAGTTGACTCAGAGTTACAGTAAATGTTGGTGCTTAATCACAGACACACAAGTGGGAGGGAGGGCAAAAACTGGGCAATTGCCCGGCCATCCTTCGAGCCGCAGGCATGCTGGCAGCTTAGACTCATCCTACCTCACGTGGGGAATAGCTAATTGTAGCCCACAGAGACTCAGCAGAAATTAATTAATGTGTGTCCATTAAAATCTACTGTCTGCTGTGCAAGAAACTTGTGAAGATATTTAGAAGTAAATATGTCCTCCAGGGTAGAAAACTCGTATATGATAAGCTTCCAAGAATCACTCACTGTTTTCAAGACTCCTTTGACAAATGAATTATTAAAGCATTGACGTATGCCTGTGGAAATGTGTTTTTGTTTGTTTTTTGGGGGGCATCACTGCCCTCTGGTGGTGGGAGTAGGAGGCCCAGCCTTTGCTACTGTGGAGTCACTGCTGGAAATGAACCTCCATCCCAGCAGGCCCCAATCCCACGCACAACCACTATGCCACCGGGGCTCAGCCTGCCTGTGGAAATTTGGCTGACAATCTATATGCTAAGATGAAGCTAGCTTTCCCTCTCCCAGGGAGTAGTCTCTACTCTGTCCTCTTAGCATTCTTGTCTATGCCACACATATTCCATTTGGATCATGAGTGGCACAATACTATCGACTCTGTGGAAGACACACACTTATCTTCACTCTAGCAGACCTTCTTAACACGGCTGATAGTTTTGTCCTGTTTTCCTAGTCATTATTTCTTGTGGTGATATGTTGCCTTTTAAGAAAAATTCTATCCCTTCCACATTCCTTTTTTCCATCTGTTTTCCAACTTATTTTTCCCATTCATTTATTCACAAGTATGTATTCATAGCAATCAGGATCTTTACTGAGAACAGGCTTCTGCTGCCATAACAGGTTATCTTTTGGGCTGCTGTCCACAATGTCAATACTTCAAAAGCACCAGATTCTCCAGGAGAACCATCTCAGAAACTCAGGCACAATTCTCCCCTGTCCTATCAGGTTGTGCAGTCAAAATGGACTAGAAGGCAGTGAGTTAGCATGCTTGTTGTTTATTGAGAGCTGACACTATCAAGTAACTGTGCATTTTAAAGGGTAAGTTCAATTTAAAGAAAGGGCCTTAGATAAAAAATGTGATTTTTTTTAAAAATGTGTTTTTATATGATTGCTCTATATAGAACAATTGTTTTGATAGAACACTTAGATCATTTGGATCATTCTGCTTTGCTTTACCCTAAGTTTCAATACTGGTATATTTGCAAAGTATTTTCCTTATTAGCAACTATTTAAAAGATCTGAGTATTAAGTCAAAATAGAATTTTTACATACTGTCTATACTCGTGTATAAGCCAAGTTTTTCAGCACTGCATTTTTAATGCAGTTTTTGTGGCAAAATTGGGTGCCTTGGCTGATATTCAGGTCAGCTTATACTCAAGTATATAGGGTATTTAAAGTTTGTACTTACACCAAAATTGTTCACCCAAAGACAACCCCCCCGCCACTCCACATAAATATGTGGGAGATGTGAGTCTCTTGTCACTTGCACAGGATAGGGCCTAAGGAAAAGAGACCATTTCTCACTGGAGCAGTCCAACTATTTTAGAACATTGACTGAAAGGTGCATTGTGCAAAGAGAATGGAGAGGCAAAACACATCAGAACTAGTTTTTATTGGAATTCTCATTAAAAAAATACAGAGAAACAGTAAACGTGAATATAGGTCAACAATCAATGTTAAGACAGTTCTGGCAAAAATGAAACATTCCGAAAATAATACAATAAATACAGCCAATAGTAGACATTAAAACACGTTCCAGTGGGGGGAAAAAAAAAGACTACTCGTCCAACCTAGGCATTTAAAGTCACACTTGAAATAATCTTGACGAAGTCTTTTTCTTGCTGAATAGCACTTGCTGCTTGGATCCGAGAAAATTTAAGACTAACATCTGCGGAAAAGGAGGGAATGGGCAGGGGAGAGAAAGAGGGAAAGGAGAAAAACTAGTATTTCATGATTTTTTGTTTTGCTTTTAAATGAAAGCTAAATATTTTAGTAGCCACTGTATTTATTACCTCATTTCATCCTCATAACAGCCCTGTAAGGTAAGTGTGATTTTTATCCATCTTAGATATATGGTAAGAGACTCATGGAGTTTAAGTTGACTTGCCCCATGTCACATAATTTTAATTAGGAGGGAAATTAGAACCCAACTCCACTCTAAAGCCCTCCTTTCCTCTAATACACAAGTGATTTCTTTACGATCATTAGAGAATGTATGGATCTGAGGAGTTGTTTATCTAGCCCAGCCAAAGAATACCTTTATTTATTTATTTGTGAAGCTTGGGAGTAGAGAAATCTGGACCACAATTCCAAGAGGGCAATTCTGATTTGTCTATTTCTTCTTTGTTTCAGAAGAAAGACCACATAGTCGAAGAAAGAAGGCATAGGAGGACTGAATGGCTCCCACTAGAGTTCCCCTAGAGCATAGTTGTTAATAGAAAACAGAGAAAAATGTATGATAAACAGAAATTCTCAAACCCAAATGTATGTGTAAATCAATGATTACAAAGATGAATCAACTCTGTGACCTAGATTCCTTATCTGTCAAAACCAAAGGAAAAAGAAACTCACAGGAACACCAAGCAAGTACAAGAGCTATGCACTACATCATTTCTCCATCACAGTCACATCTCCACACACTAACCTTTGCTATACTGATGGCCCCTTCTTAGTTGATGATTTTTCACAATGTATTTCATGGCTTCCATCCCTACATGAGACTTTATTACTATCACATAGGAATAAAAAGCCATAAAGCACTAGAGTGAATTTATCTTGGTCGGATGCAAAACTTATTTTCTTCACATGACTTCACAAGCTAACCCAAACTAACCCATCATTTCATGCTACATGGAGGAACATTTTAAACTACACATAAGTGACAGGAAGCACACTTACACTGGGACAGCACAAATTAGCAATGTTGTAGCCTTCAACGACATTCTTAACTACAAGGACCAGGAAACAAGAGTAAGAGACACTCAGCAACACTCAACCATTGAAGTCACCAAAAACAAAGGACACTGGGGGAAATTCCTGGAAAAAAGCTCGTCACTTCAACGTGGAACTTGGAAACACAGAAGGAAAGACAAGAGACAGACAAATCACTGATACAAATTGAAGCCAAGGGAAAGTTTCAAGTCTCGTGCTTTCTCTTCACTTCTTTCCCAGGAAGCTTTCTTACAGTCCCATCGCCAACTTGTACACATTTTACTGGAGGACAGATAGGGGTGGTGCAGGTCTGCTTGTACTGGGCAAGCATTCGGCCTTTTGTCTATCAGTAACACAAAGGAAAACTATAGAGAGAGGTAACGCTAAGAGACCACAAGTGCTTACTGCTCATGCTACATGCATTCAAAGAAGCTAACTCCATCCCTCCACCCACATCTACAAAAACAGATTATCTAGGCCAGAAAAAAATACTACACATGGAGTTCTTTCCATAATATAAAAAAAATCAGGCCCAGAATCCAAGAACATTTTTAATATCAGATTAAATTAACATGCCTCTTGGTATCATTAATATATTTGAAAGTGGTCACACTGAAACCCATTTCTCCAGCTTCACTGAAAACTCATTGCCATAAGTTTCCCTGACTTTTCTGGTTGTGTTCTTTCGATAATAAACTTGGGGTACATGTTTTCCAGTTTCTAAAGCACTTAGCACTGCCTTCCACTTTGAAAGAGAATGTGTCGTTCACATTCAAGTGTCAGGAACAAGAACTTGAGATACCTAGTAGGAGTCAAGTCTAGGCAAGCCAGTTCTATCGAAAGGCTACTATGACTCTAATGAAATCTTGATTTATGTGAATTGCAAAGGGGAGACTGGAAATAGTTAAATGAAAGGAAGTGCATACATAAATTCAATTATCATGCATGAGACATGCAAATGACTTAAGCACTGCATCTGAAACACTAGTTTATATTCATTAATCTCAGGTTGCACTTTTGAAGGAGAAAGACATGCTAATTGGGTCCAGATTAATGCACTCCCAAACCTCTCCAATTTGTTTCTAGGTGAGGGTTAAATGATATGTATTAAAATAAACACAGCTGCTCATCTGCCTCTACTTTCCACCTCCCCAGCTCCACCTCTCTCCCTCCACCCCTCACCTCCAGCTGCCTCAACTCCCTTCCCACACCTCTTCCTTCATTCAGGAAGGAATGGAAGAGCCCTAATCTTTTCCCTTTGAAATGATCAATAGGAAGAATGACCCTGTTTCATAGCCTTTTCCATACTTCCCCTTCCTTCTACTGCCACAGAACTTCGAAAGAGAATCAATCACATCAAATCCTGATGAAACCTAAGGATGTCATCGGGATGTGCACGCACAGACTGTATTGTCTCTCTAGGGCCTGATGTCAATTTGACGAGTAGTGTAAGATCACTTCAAAATGTCTAGTCCTACCCTTGCTTGGGAAACTAGAGACTCAACAGAGAGCACGGGCATTTTGGGGGGCTATTCTTCCTACTGGACCAGCAGAGACTGGCACAAAGCAGGGGGTACTCATAGAGGACCACTTCTTCCTTTTGTCAAAGTTATCCATACACAAAGAACTGTATGTGTTTTTCTCCAGAGACATGTGTTCGGGACTAGAAGAATGGCTTTTTTTTTTTTTTTTTAAGGATGAACTTCATCTTGTGCTTAATGAGTTTGGGAAATAAAAAAAAAATGTCTTTTCTTGGACTCGACCTTTAGATAAAGGAAGAGGACCTGAGAATAAGACAGAGCTAGAGCTGGGATGGAAACTGTCTTCGCTGGAAAAGTCATCATGAGGGAATCAAATCAGGAAGAGAGGAAAAGGAGAAAGAGAGAAGAATGGAGGAGAGGAAAGACCATTAAACTTGTTTTGCACTGAAAGTGTTGTTTAATTGGAATCGCGCTTTTTCCAAAGGAAGAAAGTTAGTCTTGCCACTGGCCTCATGGACCCCCTGCCCCTCCTTTGCTACAAAGGAAAAACTTAGGATGTGGCACCTTCTTCCTCTTTTGGGGCAAGTCCAAAATTCAAAGGAAAGCCATCCCACATCTGAAATTTCATAGGCTGGACAAGGCTCCCACACTGTGTTCACAACAGAGAGACAAGAACAAGGGCGTGTACGTAGACGAGACAGAAAGTGCCAGACAGGAACACACAGGGACACACACAAAGACAGAGAGCTGCTAACAGTCACTGGCTCGAAGAGAGCCCTGCCTCGGAAATCAATGGTGGCACATTAGCAAATGTAAAATTAGCAAGAATAAATAACAACAAGGACGAGATGGATATTACATCTGTCCACATCCTGATCCGTTCTCGGCACACTCTTTAGTCGGGAAAGGCACTTAGGATAGCCATTGCTCCTAAAAGAGAAAATGATTACACGCTAACCAAACCCTAAGTACAAGCTAAAGATATTCACCTCATGAAGCCATTCCTCAACTAGCCCCTTGGCACTCGCTGGAATTATTCGCAGCACGAGCTCTCCTTTCTCATTTTCTGCTGACTCCATGTGGGTAATTTCTTTCTCATGATTAAAAGTGAGCTTGGCAGATCCTTCAAAGCTTGGCTTTAGGTGCGGTGAGGCTCCAAGCGCATCCTTTGTTTAAGTCAGGTTTCGACTATCTCATCACTGCATGGGCAGGGGCAGGGGGATAGTCATCAACCTAAAATGATTTTTTAAGGCACACTTTACAGATATCTTTATATAACCATATTTTATACTGAAACATGCAGCTGAGGGATGAAATGAACTGTTTACCTTGGAAAGAATAGGCAGGCTTTTTCTCTTTCAAATAATCACTCCGACCTGAATGTCATCCAAAAACGATTCTGCCTCCTTCGACTTATCCAGCATCTGAGGCTGGGAGATAACCCTCATAGCACTGGCCTCCATTCCTGGCCCCTTCATTATTAGCCTCCTGGTGGGCGAGATAGAATACAGTCAATGTAATAACCGTACTTCACACAACAGGCTCGCTCGCTCTTTTAAATTGAAAATCCCCTTATTACAAAACAAGGGGTGTTCTTTTTCTCCTACCTTTAAGTAGGACTGCCACATTCATTGCTTTTTTACAAAAACGCAGCTGCTTTTTAAGCTACAGATAAATAGAATCTGCTAGGCGGTAATTCGACTCAGTCTGAATGCATTATTTTCTAAGACACTTTGGCACGAGGGGCTTTTTGTCATAAACTGGAATGAACAAGGAAAGTCCCTTTCTCTTCTAATTATGAATGTGTTTTATTCTCTACTGTTAACTGACAATGTCAGATTGATCTTCTTCTTCTTCTGCAGCCATTCAATAAATCAACATTTTTTTCCTCCCCTGGAAAATTAGTGGGCTAATGATTAAGTCTTCATGAGTGCCAATGATAGAAATAGAATAGCCTAAGGAAAAAAGGCCCATGCAAATGCTACAATCATAAACAAAGACAATGAACTCTCATCCCCCTTCTGATGTCCAAGGTGATGCATTCTGTTTAGAAGCTAAAAAGAGAAAGGCAGTGCACTCATTTCATTGGATCACACAAAGTGATTTAATTTTAATAGCATTAGGATTTCCTGGGCATTATTATAAAGCTGATCTGCTATGTATTTATCTAGATAGATATGATAAAACATTAATGTTTCTAAAGAGAGTGTTAAAATCTCACAAGAGCTGTTTACTTGTCCATTAGTCTAATAGTTTGTCATTTTTTCAATCACTCCCTCAATGCCCGAGGCAAGGAAATGAAGACTTAAGACAAGAGGTGGGACCACTGTGATCAAACTTTCTCCAATTAGAGCTACTGCTGACATTGCTTTAGCACCAAAGAGAAACATTGTGAAGGAAAAGGGTAGTCTAGAAACTTCATTAGTCCAGGTGTGAGTTTAATTTTTATCCCAATGATGTTATTTCTGGCTATAATATTGTGCCCTGGGTCTATAGGGATGTGCTGCCTCACCAAAGGGAGGAAGTCCCACAAGGCACCAGGTAGGTGCCAATTAAGGAAAAATAAATACTGCTACAGTGTTGACAGCAAGGAGAGATGACCAGTCTATCACAGGCACACAGGCAGATGTCCCTCTATTAAAAGTCCAGATTGAGAGGAGATGCTCTCCTGCCTCTTCCTTCCAGTAGGCATGGAAAGCAAAGTAGTCAAGATGGACCGTGGGGGTGGCCAATGGTTCCAGAAGAGTATATTCATTTTGCTGTTGTTTCTGTCTATATTATTTTGAGGTTATTTCCAACAAGGGTAAAAATGGGAAGCCATCAATCCTGGGTCAAAGTGCAAAGAAAGAACTTTGTCCTAAAATATCAAGGATAGTTAAGATAAGTCCCCAGGACTATCCTAATCTGTGGAAGAGAACCTAAAAACCAAACCCAGTGCCATTGGGTTGATCGTGACCTGAGGTTACCTGATAGAACAGAGGAGAGACGCTGTTGGGAGGCTCTGAGTCTCGCCTGGGAGTAAAAAGGCCTGGTCTTTCTCCCAAGGAGTAGCTGGTTTTTTCGAACGGCTTACCCTGTGAGGCACAGCCCAATTCATAACCACGATGTCACGTCAGGGCTTCTAAATTTTGGAGAATGAGACCTAGAGATCATAGTCAGATGGAAGTCCACGATGTCTCCCCTATGATGCATTCAGAAACTTGGGGGTTTCATTTTGCTTTCAGAACACTCACAGCACGAAGAGCCAACTTAGGAGAGGGCAGAAAGCTCTGTGGCCAGGGATCATTTCGCATAAAATGTCTCTGTGATTTGCAGGTGGCTGAAGATGTAGTGCTCTCGTCTTTATCTCATCAGGATGCTTTCAAAAATAATGTCCAATCAGAACAGTGGCTTTCCAGGGGATCCACTGGGCCAGCTCCATTCAAGACAGAGAGATCAATTCAGAAAGTTATGGTGATGGTTTTGGGGAGTGATGTTTCAAAAGGAAAATCTTGATCTATTTGAATCAAAGGCCACAGAACAATCACAGGAGCTTAATATGAAGCTTCAATAAAACTGAAAAATACATTGGTGAGAAAAAAGCCAGAAACTTTGCAAGGAGAAATTTTGTTCTCCACCTTGACTATAAATCAGCCCAGTTTTGTTTTGTTTTGGGTGCAGCAAGAGTTGTACTTGAGAATTTCATTGCAAATTCTTACCCTGCCTACCTCACAGCCCCATCTTTCTCCATTTTAGTCATCTTTTAGTTCCTAATCCTCAATGAGTACTTTAAAAATCACACAATTTGAGTTGAAGGATGCCAAAACCACAGTTGTATGCAGCATCTCTCTAAAAGCTGAGATTTCTTGGGGGAAAGTTTGGAGAAAAAGTAATGCCACCTTCAGAAGTATAGGGATCTAGATGGAAGACGTGCTTAGGAAAGAACAGCATCATATTTTGACACTTTGAGTTCATAACGGTCTCTGGATTTCACAGCAGTACTTTTTTTACTTACTCTTATATATGCTGTGAATATTGGTAATGAAGCCTTTGCTCTCCTTAGTTTTGAATCCATGTTCTGCCTTCTGAGACATCTGGGGACAAATTTGGTCTCATTTGGCGTTAGAATGAGGAGCCCAGTGATACTGTGGTAACACAAGAAGCCCATTATAACCAGGCCCCTTCCCTGAGAGACAAACTGAAGTATACTGAGTGTTAATTTCACAGTGAAATCGAATCCCTATGCAACCATATCTTCATTGAGCTAATGCCACAATGACAAGTCTGCATTGACAATCAAAACTGTTTCTGTTGGTCATATCGATATTCTGAGGCAAATGGAAGAAAAGGCCTTGGTTCGTGATTTAAAGATATTTGATTACCTAGGAACCCTGACGGAGAAACATAATTTTCTATGAAGCATGGGTTTTACTGTGTAACATCTAACATACACTCTGGAACACCTGCTTCCCCAAATCTATTCTTTCTTCCTGTTAACCCTGGAAAAGTATTGACACAGCCAAGAGATTGATTAGGTAAAATTGAATATGGGTTTGTAATGACATCATATAATCACCATCTTCTGCCACCTGTGCTATTATTTTCAGGTAATAAAAAAATGTGATGATTCGATCACATACCAGCCAGCAACCCTTGGCTCCTATGCCACTTGTGCAATAATTAAATCAGCTTTCCCACTATTAGCAGCTTGAATGAGGGACCAGAGAAAAAATGCTGCTGCTAGGTAGAGCATGATAATAACCATGAGAGGCACAGCCTTAGTTATGCTTACACACTCATCTGAAGTGGAACAGGTTTACAAGGGTTATCCTAGATCAGAAATTACAAGAAAGTACCTGTAAGTCTATGCTGAACTTGTTTATTGCATGCTCCCTCCCTTTTAGTAACCGCAAGTTTGAAAAGCTGCTTTGATTTTGTAGAAAGGTGCTTGGAGTTGGGAGAGACAGGATCTTTAATGTAGTGAACACACACACACACACACACCAGCGAAGATGTTCACAGCAAAATTTGTAAGCAAACAACAGGTGAGCCAATGTTGGCCTTGCTTATTGGGTAGTCTGACCCTGGGTATTACAGATGGCTTCACACAACAGTGCCTTAACAACCTAGTAAACAGATATCCATCCACTTTCTTTGAGAAAAGAAAAAGCAAAAGGAAAGGAAGAGGAGGGGGAGGAAGAAGAGGGGGTGGGGAGTAAAAAATCCAATGAGTTTAACATAGAAAGATAGTGGTCCTCACACGATGTCCCTGCAACTGACTAGCAAACTCAGTTCTTAACTTCCCACCACTACACTTCACCCCATGTCTGACAAGGATACTGGCACCTCTCTCACTGGACTCCCACGGAGATTAAAGGAGGCGACTTGTAGTATGTGTCCAGGTACAGGTACTTACGCATCAGGGACGGCTCTGATTCACAGCTCTGCTCAGTGAGTTACTCATTCCCCAAGTGCCTTTCTATCTGAAAGTTCTTGATTAATTTCCCAACTGTCCCTAAAACCAGAAGATCTCCCAGCAGAGCAAAATAACCCAAATACAAATAGGTCCCAAATGACCCCTTCCTTTCTTCTCCCTGGCTTCCATCTCTTTATGCTTGTCACCAAAGGCTTGGGCATTGATTTGTTCTATCTCCAAGTACTGGCGGATAGGAAGAGAACTTCTTAGAGGCGCTACACGCATACCGCTTACCTTCTTGTCTGAAAGGGTTCATTATTATAACCAAGCATCCAGTTTATTAAGGGGTAATGGCCATAGGGAAAAAAGCTGTGATCTGTTTGGCTTTGGAATACCAGTTCAAGTTGGCATCTACCCTCATGCATGGACAATGTCCCCTGGTACACGGATGGGTCTGCAGAGCACATACACACCCACCTGGCATTAACAAGCCCTAGGAACACAATAGCTCTGGTTAAACAGAAGACATGGCTTAATCACCTCACCTGAAAATCGTCAGACTTCCACACCTGGTGATAAAAACACTAAGAATATTGGGGAGACCTGATTTTGCAAATTTGCCAAAACACCATCCATTAAAATACATGATCACTCACCCCACGCAGGACTGTGACTTTTACATCAAACTGGATTGAATTTCAAATGACAAATTAGAAGCTTAGAGGGAAAAAAGCACATACTCTTGAACATATACATTTTGATTTCCTTTTTTTACACAAGCCATTTTTCAAATGTCTAATGGGAAAATTAAACTATAGTGTGAAGGTGAACTTTAATATAAATCTACAGATTTCAGAGAAAAATGCACTGCTGTTAATTAAAAAAAATTAAATGTCTACTCCTTCCCTAGGTCTATTTTTCTGGATAATGGTGTTTGAAATGACCTAATTTGTGCAAAGTCAAATAGCTTATGATGATCAAAGATGACAATAAGTGAACACTTAATAAATAACTTCAAAAAGATTTTCTTCTTATGGGACTTGGTACCATGAATATCTTCCAAGTCAGAAAGAGATTCAGAGACTTGCTGGAGCTTCCAGAAGCTCACAGGAACTTTTACGTGTAATTAGCCAGTTCTAACAGTACCTTCAGAAGGCACAGACAGACAAAGCAATGCAGCAGAGTATACCACTAGCTTGAGTGCATTCTACAAATAAGATTCTGTATCTGCCCAGAATCACATTAGGCAAGGATGTGTTCCAAAGACGAAAGACAAACTTACAAATCCTTGTCAAGACTTGCCAACACTCAATTCTTTGTGAGGTCAAGAAGCATACCCTTGACTTCTGTTCTCTGTTCTCCTTCAGGGAACATGGCAAAGAATGAGGCCACTTGGTTGCTTATTTCCACATCACACTTGGAATGGCTCCCTTCTTCACTAGGTGAGGACAGCCATTGCATTCAGACTCATGGGGGGAGCAAGGGATCGATGTAACACAATAAGAAATACATAGATAGTTTTGCCACTTTAATATTCCACAGTGAACTAGTGGTAGAATTAAGTGGGGGTGGGACAAAAAAAACCCCAAACCTTCTACTGAATGAAGATTATTGCAGCAGAAATCACATAGGTAAAACCTGAGATGTCAGACAGAGAGAAAAATTCTAAAAGCTAATGAGAGTCAGCAAGAGAGCTTCTCGATAAAATGACATAACTACTTAAGATTCCTGAGCTGTTTTTTTTTTCAAGGGGGTGGGGCAATAAATGGAGAGTTGTTATGGTTATGGGTTCCACAGTGTGATCCCTTAGCAAAACCTGAGAAGGGGAAAACAGATGAGATGCATGGATTTCCATGCTGAATGGCAGCCAGGACCAAGATGCAAACAATAGATAAAGTTGGAGCTTTGGAAGAACTAAATTTGAAGCCAGCCAGTAAAACGGATTGAACCTTATTACCTCTAGTCACTGAGAAATTCCCAAGACAGTTGGATGCAATTTGAAAAGGTCAGAAAAATATTTCCTGCACAGCATTACTGCTTCATGGTTTAAGGGTGTACATTTGTGAGATGCTGGCTCTAATCATTTTTATTGACTTTGCTTTCCAGAGACAGACAGACAGTCTGGGAGGCAAGACTGAGAGATAAGAGAGAGGCAATCTTATAAATGAAAATCTCTTTTCTTCTCTCACTGGTGACTGTAAACAATTTCAAATCTTCCCCAATTGACAAGAAGACACATTAACATCATGGAAGGCTGAAAGATGGGCACAAAATCTAAAAACATAGCCCTTGAATTCTGAGGTTATTTTTTTCCCCACAGCTATTCATTTAACCTCTACTACACAATTCTAGGTACTCTAAAATGCCAGTGATGTTGTACTTTAATCCAAGTATGAATGCTTACGATGAAACACGAGATGATGCAGTAAGCTATGGGCATTTCTTTGTTATAAGCATGTCATGGGCAAATGAATGGCTTTCTGAAAGAAGAAAACAAATGAGTCCTACAAACATATTTTAGAGACATTATTTGAATGAAGGCTGTCCTGTCATTACAGCCATTCCAAGTACAAAGAGATTTTTAGTTTCAATGGAACTTTTGTGTTAGCACATGTATTTGTGGGTCATTTTAATTAATGTTTCCTATTTTCAGCATGCAATTACAAATCAAAGCTGAATATGGAATGGCATTCAACTCTGCAGAGGTTCAATTAATATCTGACTCTTCTTTCCGTAAGCAGCAATGCTTTTCAGACCCTTACACAAGCCTATTTATTTGTTTAGCAGCAAGGATGCGGCTGCTGGCTGTCACTGAGTTGGCCATGAATCATCGTGACCTTTTATAACAGAACGAAATGGCCATCTTCATAATCACTGGCATTGTGTCTACTAGGTCGATCCATCTCACTGAGGGGCGCTCTCATTTTCACTGATCCTCTAATTTAACAAACATGATAGCTATTTCCAGTGGTTCGTCTCACCCTCACAGCCCCCATAAAAATCAAGCAAATGTCATTGCTTCTCTTACCACACCACCCATAAGATGAATGGGGCACAGGAAGGACATGAGGCTCACTCAACTGGTAAACAGAGATGCTAGGAATCAAGCTCGGGCTTGTTTGCTTCCTGTCCCAGTTGTTTCAGAGCTGTGTGCTATACCCTTGCTTTGTGAGCCCTACAGAACCCAGGAATGTCACTATCCCCAGATCAAACGGCTTTCCTGGAAATATGACCAATCAAATTTCACTGTGTGCATTGACCCACCTGCAGATCCTATCAGGCCAGCGAAATCCTCAATACCAGTTAACATCTCATGCCAAAACTAAGAGATATAGTTCCAGCCATTATCTTAGGAAGTAATCAAATGTTTGTCCAGTGTGGCTGATAAGTAATGTTATAAATGTCCAAATGGCCCATGGATGAAAGAAGCTACCCATCCCTGGTATAAACTGGGCCAGCACTCCCAGATCCACAAACTGTTAGCCACTTTAAGGCACTACAGCTAACAGATTTTGTTAGAAATCTTTCCCAACCTCAGAGAACTTAGATCACTAAGAGAAGACATCATACCAGCCTTATTGATTGGACTGCATGGTTCTCTTGCACCAATATATGGGAACCCAACTGCACACAAAATGAGTTTCTCTTGAAATTATCTTTTTTTTTGGGGGGGGGGGCATGGGGGGGTAGCATCACAGCCCTCTGGTGGCCATAGGAGCTACCCAGTGCTGCTCCTGAGAGGCGCTGCTGGATTTGCACTGCCAAGCGCCCGGGCCGCAGTCTACACTCAACCACTTATGTCATGGGGGCTCAGCCCCAGAATGATCTTTTAATGAGCCCTAGAGAAGAGAAAGCATCTTCTTGTAGGAGGGTGGGCTCAAATACATTAGTTCATTGACTCTGTCTCCAAACAATTGGAAGAGGGAATTGTGTAGTTCCTTCGTTATTACACCAGGCCCTTAGGCATAAAAAAAGATGAGAAGAATGGGCTGTAAAGGTGGGCTACGTCACCTGCTGCTGTCCTTTTGTTTCAATAGGATTTAAAACAGGAGAGTTGGCTTTCCAACACATGATATTGATATTGTTTTCATCAGTTACCATTATTCAAGTTCCAAATCAGGGCCAACTTGAAGTATGCGGGACCCCAGCATCTTTCCGGTCTTTGTGAGGATGATGGTGGGTAGGATGATTGTTGAGTCCCTGGATGACTATCATTTATGCTAAGTCATTTACCAAATGTAGTCTTCTCCATGACTGTTCCCATGTGAGGAGATTATGGATTCAAGTATTGATCCACAGGTTAGGACAGCTGGCATGTGTTCTCCAGGTACCTGTCTTAACCTACCTTTTGCAGGCTTGTTCTGATCTTCTGTCTGGACAAGAGTCCAGCCTGCTTTTCAGGTCACCTTTCAGAGGGAGAACCTTCCCTTCTTTCCAGCCCTGAAAGGGAACTTTGCTAGTGGCAAAGTGCTCTTGGAGCACAAGAGCTGTTAAACGGAGCCAAGAGGAGAAATACCAGTGGCTGGGCTGTCCTTCTTACAGCCTCAAGGTTTTGTCAGAGATATGACGGTGAAAGCATTTAAACAACAAGAAATGACAATTAAGTACAGCCACTGAGAAGTAGAGAAGGGAATGGGTGAGAGAAGAGAAGGCCAGCTCACCACGCTTTCAGATCACTTCCATCAAGTTGATTCTGACTCATAGCAAGCCTCAAAGACAGACGAGGAACTGCCCCTGTGGGATTCAGAGATGGTCGCTCTTTACAGGAGGAGAAAGTCTTGAGGGAAACTGAACCAGGCAGAGAGTGTTTAAGGACAAACGTCCAAGGCTAAATTCATTAAGAAGTCTGGGAGGCCAGGGCTGCCGTGGGGGGTGGGGGAGTGGGATGGGGGTGGGAGACGGGACCTTCACGTTTGTGAGTTGGGGATGCAATCCAGTCACATTCTCCTAAGTAAAAATTATTCCCCTCTATGTCTGCCCCACCTCATGCCAATTTTCTAGTGCTGTTTGCAAGCACATGGTTGTTTATTATACTCTTGGTAGTTAACTGTTTGAAGGATGCTTGCTTGGAGATTATCTGCCATCAAGTGCCATCAGATCCTGTTGTCTGTCCCACCCTAAGTATGGCCTGCTCCCATCTGATAAAGATAGATTATTCTCCTGGAGAAGACTTCAAAGACACCTAAGATCAAGCCATCTCAGAGAAGATCAAGGTCAGTCTGCCATCTTAACGCTAGAGTCTTTCCATCTTGTTGGGGATGTATCTTCCTGTCACCTGTACTTCCTATTGTGTGTAACCCCCAGCTAGTCCCCTCCTGCTATGTGTATGCCTCTAGTACAACCCCTTCCTTTTATGTATGTGCTTACCATGGCTTACGTGCCCACGATCATATAAACTCATGACAAAATACCTTACTTCCTCATTCTGGTTCCAGTATTTATTGGAAGAGGTGAGCCCTTGCATGCTTGGTCTCCTGTCTCTTTAATTAACCCTTCAGTTATATAACCACCTTAGAACCCACTGGATATGGGGCCACAGACCTCACATTCTTCCAAGCAGTAACTTGTGGTTTCAAACAGTTGACCTTGCAGTTTACAGGCCAATGTGTAACCACTATACCACCAAGGCTTTTTCTAGCTCACAAAGCACATGTAAATCTTGAGTGTGACTTCCCTGCTGTTTCTGATTCCTTGAGCAGAGAGCATGAGAGAGAACGTAGAGAGGACCGTGACAGGGGATCTTTTATTTGCATTCCTGCAATGCTTATGGATAAAAAGAGTCCCATCCTTAACCAAGGGAGAAGTGCACGGTAATCTACATTCAAATATTTTACATTAAGGGGTAGATTTGCTTGTTTTCAAAAGAAAATAGCCCCCAACCAATTTCTTTAAAACAGGTAATCAGATAACTTCTTTGTCTTGTTTGTTTTAATAGCAATCTGCTCTCAAAACCAGCTACAATTTCCCTCCAAAATAAATCCCTGTGATAAATACTCGGGGGGAGAGGAACCCCACAGCAGCATCAAGTTAGCTCTCTAAAATTTTACCAGATCCTTTCTGTCAGAACAAGCTCAGCTCGTGGCATTCATATTGTTAGAACGGACTTTCTAGAAATCACACGAGGGAACATTGATGTACAATTGCAGGCTGGTATTTATAGCAACGGAGGCAGTTACCACACCTTACATAATGTGAGGAGACCACCCTTCCTTGCTCTTTGGATCAAACACAGTAATTTCACAACTTCAAAAAGCCTGTTGGTATATCTTTAATGATTCTTTCCACGTTTCAATGTCCTAATGTTAAATGCATTGGGGGTACTTGACTGTGCCTTCTCAAGAGGATTTTGGTAACATGAGAACCCAAATGTTATCCCTGTCCATTTTGTGTGAATTATAGGATTCTCTGGAGCATATTTTCCTCCCATGTTGGGAGAAAGGATGCCTGGATTTTTTTTGAATAATTTTCAAAATCAAATTTGAAAGTTTTCATGAGAGCTGATCCTCCCTGGTGGGTGATATGAAGCATAACCTACGGGGCTAACATGGAAATAAATAGCATAAAACATATTAGCATATAGATGCCTTTGAAATAATAAACAGCACAAAACCAAAAGGCTTATCCCCAAAAGAAAGCTATGGGAAAATATGAAATTAGCATACACTTCTCAGATGACAAACCAGGCCTAGAAGCAAAACAAGGTAGTCTCATCCAGCTAATGGTGCAATGATTAGGAAGAAGATGGGGAGGGGGGACCCAAAGTCATTCTCCCTTGGCTATTTTGCTCATAATGATCACATTTATGTTTTCTGCTCACTGTTCTGTTTCTGTTCAAGACCACTGAGTCCTTAGTCTCTTTAAAATAAATAAAAATATTAGCCAAAGAAAAAGTATCATTCTCTTTTACTAAGAGGCACCGGTAGTAAACAGATGTGACATTCTCTTTTTCCCTTTCTTTCTCTCTTTCTCTTTCTTTCTTTCTCTTTTTTCCTTTTCCTTTCCTTTTTCCTATGTGACCTGTCCATACCCCCACCCCCACCCCCAATATGTTAAGGGCAAAAGAAATGCTATGCCTGGAGATTCAATGATCAGATACTAAAGAACCTCAAAAATGGGTCAGGGCTTAGTGGTCTGAACAATGAGTCACAAACATCACGATTCACTCCTTTTTTATGTTTTAAATTGCTAGCCTCTGAAGGTAAAGGCTAGCACATTGCAGTGTGACAGGCAGAGTATGGTTTGGAGTCAGCCCTCATTTACAAATCTGAGGAGGGTAACCTTTGAGAAGTTAAACACTATGAGTTTCAGTTTTGTCTTCTACAAAAAGAGTGACCATGTTGCTCCCTCCCTTTCCAGGATGGTTGCGACAGTTTGAGACAGTGTATGCAAATAATCTGCAACACAGTAGTTAAGCAATAAAGGTAGGTTTTTCCACCAGATAATTGTCTTCATTACCCTGAATGAAGACGTCAGAGTTTTGGAATTCTAGGATTTCATATGCTTAATCCTTCCCCATCACCCTATCTGCATGGATGTAGGTGGAGGTGTGGACCCTGGATATTTAGTAAGATGCCAGGCAACATGCTGCTTTGTTCTGGGTCCAATGGTCATGCAGTGAGGATGATGGCAGTACAAATTGCCTTGGAGATAATAGAGTAAACATATTTAAAGAACTAAGGAAACTGAATTCGCTTGACAGTTACCTGTGACTCTGTTATGTAGTGCAAAGGAAGAAAAGATCCCCCAACTGCACTTAAATGACCCACTTGAGGTCAAAGCAGCTGTTGTAGGAATCTCAAAGCACAGTCAGTGGCTGGTACATACAACTGTTGGCAGTGGGACTGTCAAATGGGTTCTGAACCATAGGATCCCAGCACTAAACAGTGCTCAGTCCCACGCCATGCTCACATTTTTTTTTTAATCAGTTGAGCCCACTGTTGCAGCTATTGTCTCCGTCCATCTTGTCAAGAGCTTTTTCTTTTTTGCTGCCCTTCTACTATGCATAATACGCTAGGAGAAGGACATCATGTACATGAAGTCCTTCTAATATTTCATTACAGCAAACAATACATCATTTTAGAGCACTGCATCAAGGTCCTTTGCCAATCATGCCATTATTTAATTTATTTGAATTCAGACTTCTGATTAATGCTCAATACTCAATAATGAACCTGTACTTTGATCTCTTGAAATATAAAATGGGAAAAGGATTAATCTTAAGGAGATATAAAAATCAAATTTACTTTATACCCCTTCCTTTTCATTCTGTGGAGCACAGAACTTGAATAAAAACTTTTGCTATTTAACACTTGTTTCTAAGTCAATAGTCCCAATTCCATCACCGTCTATCCACTGATCCCTTCAAGACCTAGCATATGCCTGACAAACAGAAATCAGTTTGGGGCATGTGTGTATTCATATTTACATATATTTTTATAAATATGATCTCTATTTAGGTCACATTTAGGAGCCCTGGTGCCATAGTAGGTTACTTGCTGGGCTGTTAACCCTAAGCTCAGCAGTTCAAACCCACCAGGTGAAAGAAAGATGAGGCTTTCAGCTTCCATGGAGAGAAGCCCCAGGGGTGTGTTGACTGTCTTACAGACTCGCTCAGAGTCAGAATCCACTCAAGGGCAGCGAGCTGGCTTCTTTGGTAAGGTCACAAGTAGGATAAGAAATGGTGCTAAGAAGGTTCTGTCTACCTTTTCCTATTTCAACACTTCATAGAACATTCATCCTCAGACAGACACCACCAGCAAGACATACCTGTTGACGATCCCTTAATCCTCATTTTTCTTATCCACCAGACAAATATAGACCCAGATTACTGCCTTTGGGGTCAGTTTAAGGAACAAAATATTTAGAAAGACATATCCCAGTAAGTATACTAATAGCTAGTATTTCTTAGGCTTCCAAGATTTGAAACTATTTTGATTGCCTGCATGCGTTCCATAAGGGATTCCCCAGGCTATGAACAGAAAGAGCCTGTTTCACAGTTCAAATCAATATTTATGTATACAGATGCATTCTCAACACTCTGCCAGTTACACAGTACAATAAACCTGGTTTGTTTTTTTTCAGCCGCCCCCTGAAAGATCTGGGGGTCTCCCAATTTGTTCCTGTAAGTATATAGTGACTTCTCTCAGGGCATCACTCTAATGCTAATAATGTGAATATATATATATATCATAGCAATTTTCAACCCATCTGGGTTTGAGCAATAGGGAGAGGATATACACATATTTCTCCAAACCCTAAATTGTTCTCTTCTTTGTCCCAAAGTTTGACTTTCAGCATTCATCTATGGCAAGGAATAAAATAAATTCACTTTTGAATTCAAATATCTCAAATTTACTGAACTTTTGAAGCCATTCTTTATTGATTATTTTATAAATTCAGTGAAGTTTTTCTTCATTTGTTTTACATGTGGTCCAAAATGTGTTTTTGTTTGGTTTTTCCCCCTCATCACCTACCACCCATAAACATAGCCAAAGCCATAAAAATATGATCTGACACTAGCTTTTCTGTGATTAAAAACACAAATGGGCAATATTAAAGTACTTTCCTTTCACTCCCCCACCCCTCACAACATTGACCAAAAAAAAAAAAAAAAGCAGCTTTCAAGATTCTACTGACAAACTAAATGAGCCATGTGCCTCTACCTCTGATACAAGTTCTTGAAGATGAAAATAGCATCCAAGCATGTGAGATAGTGTAAAACAATGGTTCGGTGACAATAATGATCATGTTCCCTTACTATTCTACTTAAATCATCCTCTTACACTCCTTACTTCCCCTTGTGCTTCTGATGACTAAGCACTCAACATTGCACCACAGATAAGCCCTTTATTTTATCATCAGCATTGCTTATGTTACTCCCTCAACTGTTGTGCAAATAAGAAACTGATCTATTCTCATTTCTCATCTCACTCAATGTAAAAATATCCTCCATCCATCTTAGCCTTAATTGTGTGAGATATATTTACTTGCAGTCAGACAGGCAATGCTGCAGAATTAGAAATATTATGAGTAGAATTTGTCACCTCCAGGATTATTTTTCCTTATCAAATTCCATGACCTGCCTCTTGTCTGATCTCATCATCTTGTAAACTTGATAGAAAAGCCAGTTTTCTTCTCTAGCCATCACATTTTCACATGTGGTCTAGCTCCTGGCTGCCCATTTGTCTGGAAGCTATATATTCACCACCTTGTAAATGATAGACAAGTCTAGTTGACCTCCCCCTTTCTTCAAACATTCATCTGGGACAAATCCTAAATCATTATATGGTGCTTATAGCCAACATAATTGGGCAGGCATATTCCCTGATAAAACTCTACGATCTTTTTGAGTTTCAGATCTACACTTGATTATTCAACTATCATTTGTGTTCTGTAGAATGAAATGAGTAATCATGAGTAGGTCAATTGGGTTTTTCTAAAGTCAAGTTTAAAATCTCCAATACCAATTCTTCCAGTGGGGTTTCTTAATATTATAACACACACAGAATTTGTTCATCACAATGATCATCTGGTCTTTTCTTTTCTCTTTTCCATAGGAGGGCAAGAAGATAAGTCAATCCATGGAGAACACATAAAAGAGAAAGTGATTGCCTTCAGATTCCTACTTCTAAGAGTAAAATGGGAATAAATCTCCTAGTGCTGGTGAATACCAGTTAAAAACAGCAAAGGTTAAAGATTTAAACTAAGAGAGCGTAGCTATGTGAAGATTTCTGAAAACAGAAAAGTTGGCTCAATTCCTGAAATGATTCTTTTCATGCCCCAGGAGCCACATTTGAACAAGACGTGAGTAGGCTGGTGGGTTTGATCTGGACCGTGCCACACAGTATCTGGACTTCAGTTTTCCTACACAGACAGGAAGAAGAGTCCCCTTGGCAAAGGGATCTAAGAAATGTGAGTTGAGATAAATGAGGCACTTAGGACAGTACTTGGCACATGGTAAGTGGATTTATTTATGTGCTAACCATCATCACTTTTGACAATCACATGCTCAGTGAGAGTAAAAGGAAAGATCCCAGCTATGTTGGCTTAGCATAGGGTGAATTAAATATCATTTCATTAGCTCACTGATGCTAATTCATTTATCCATCCAATATGGAGGGCCTATGATTTGCCAAGCACTACGGTATTGAACGTGCCAGAGTAACACCCTATTCTTATGGAGTTTGCCTTTAGGGGGAAGATAGACAATAAATAAATGTATGACATAATGCCCTGAAGTGACCAGCCCTTTGAAAACCACAGATGCTAAAAGTAGGCAGGGAAATTCAGAGCGAGTTTTCTCTGTCCCCACAGTGAGCCATGTGTGACAAAATGGTTCTGATTTCCAGAAAGAAATTCTCATGCTGACATTCTAGGTAGCTGCTTCACTGAAATCCTAACCATTTGGATGCCACAAAAATAATTCAGCATATGAACACATGCAGATAGACATATGTACACTGGTTTTCTAAAATGTAATGTGTATGTAATTTCCTGAATGGCTGGTTGTCCCATCCATCTGGCCTTATTTCCATAGCACTTGAATACACCACCAGGATATAAACCCTAAAAGCTAGAAAACACAATCTAAATACCCAAACACACACGAGGTGTGTTTTCCAAAGCAGCAGACAAGCGAACACTGTGGTAGCTTCATTAACTTCTCAGCCGCAGTGGAAAGACCCTGAGAGAAAGCCTAAAGACTGCGGAACATAAAAGACATTCCACAGCAGACCTCATTAAATGGGCTTACGACAAGCTTGACAAGCTGATGACAAAAATCTAATTTGGACTTTCTGGACATAAGAACCCTGAGCAAGTCCAAATACACCAAGACTCTACCATGTGTGCTATATGAAAAGGCAGTGAGAGACCCTATTCAATTAGGCCCATGTAGTTGATGAATCAAAGCCCAGCAGTGGATGCTGGCCTATTCAATCACACTGAATAGAAAATTGTGTTCTGGGTATTTGGACGTGGGCTTGAGCCCTATTTGTGTGGCACAGATGTTGTAGGTTCCTAAATTAACAGTCGTCTCCAGGGAAGTGTTCATCAGGCTATTGTACTGAACAAAGGCCACGAGTAGAACCTAGATGCTGCACTCTACAGAAAGCATTTTGGTGATACTTAATCCCCTTGTCACTCTTATTATGATCAATCCAATTTTATAGATTAGGAAGCCAAGGATGCAAACGATTTTCTCCGATTAGCAGAGAACCAAAGCTCTATACTGAGGCCAGCCTGTCTTCAACTCCCATTTCTTTTTTCTTTTTTTTTGCCCCGCCCCACTCCCTAACTCCCATTTCTATTCTACTACCAAGTGTAAGGAGAAATGAATGTTTGTTGAAAGAATGAATGCCTGACTCTAATGCTTAGAAATAGACCAGGGAAACTTTGTTAATTCAGTTACACCATTGTCACAAAATTTGATCTACAGTGATACAATGTTTTTTAACTTTTAGTATGCACTTTTCTGAATTTCTATAATGTCTGTCACAAGACCCTACACATACAAGGATCTGTGAGATATTTTTGAATCATTTAAGTTATTTTATCCCACAAAGAAAATACAAATGTATGAAATGGCTTCCTCGTGTCATTTTCCCTCTCCTGTGACTAACTTTGAGGTGCTGGGGATTGTAAATTACACATTGGGCTACTAATCACAATGTCTGCAGTTCGAACCCATCATCTAATATGTGGGAGAAATATGATGAGGTCAAAGAAGCAGCTCTGTTCTGTTCTACAAGATCGCTAAGAATTTACTCAAAAACAATGAGTTTGGTTTGGGTTTGGTGACTACCTTATATGAAGGATAGGTTTTCCCCTGGATTTTGGCTCCCTGTACTAATTTCTTCAGCCACCCTTCCCTGAATATGCTCTCTCATGTACAGAAATCTGGGCTTTCATCCAACTTGAAGGAAATCTAAGTCCTTGGTCCTGGCTTTTCCAAATTTAGCCCACCCCAATTCCACCCAAGTTCTTGAAGTCACAGTGGAAATGTGACTTAAATATAAATACTTAAATACTTAAATACTATCAACAGTGCAATCAGCCAGAGTATCTTAATAAATGCTTGTTGAGGGAAAACTAATCCTATTCTGCCTGTCAAAACCTAGATGATGTCCTTGGTTGCAAAATATACTCATTCCTGGACCCCTATACATAAATGAAGCAGCATCTATTTAGGACATTACTCCACTTACCAAAATGAGATTGAGAAAGAGCATCATGAACTTCTCCAAACAGTCCAAAAATGGAGTCTGGCTTCTTTTCCCCTACCTTCAGTTCTTGCCTGTTGTGTATGGTATTACCTACACCCCTAAACATCGTCTGTAATCAGAATACAATCTTTTCTATTCTGTAAACAGAATATAATCTTCTTGCCTTAGTTCTATAAAGACCAAATATATACAGAATTATTTTTGATTTATGAAGTATAATATAGCTATCAGAAATTCTTAATAGGAAAAATAGGAAACCACAGGTTCATTTACCATATGCTTTGATTAAGCTAAGCATTTAACTCTGCTCTTATTAAATATGTATATGTACACATGCAGGTAACACATAAACAGCCCCCCTCCAAATGGATGTGGATGAATACTTGTGGGATAGTTGCATTCCTTTAATACATAGAAGCTTAAGTTTATAAATGCTATGTATAAAACCAACTCTGATGCTTATTTTAAATACTGAGCTATTGTTATTTCATATTGAAATTTCAACTATTAGTGAGCATTCACTTTGGTACAAGCCATGGAGTTAAGGTGTTGATATACATTAAGCAGTTTATTCATCCTAGCACCAGTCTACCTAACCCTTTGTCATCTAGTCAATTCTGAATCATAGTGGCACTACACAGGGCTTCTGGGTCTGTAAATCTTTCTAGAAGCAGATGGCCTCACCGTTCTCCCTACGAGTAGCTGATGGCTATAGAACCATTGCCCTTGTGGTGAGCAGTTCAATATTTACCCAACAGCACCCTCAGGGCTCCTGACCCTCATCATGCACTCCAAACTGAAACTCCTTGCTGTGGAGTCAAGTCTGATGATTCTTCAAAAGGACCTGAAAGCCTCATCTCACCTCCCAGGGAGCTGCTGGCGGTTTCAAGCAGTTACCCTTGAACATGTAACCCGCCACAGCACCAGCACTCTTCAGGAGCATCACTACAAGCAGACATTAAATGAACTCCAAAGGCAGATGAGTAAAGGAAGACCCAAAGAATTAAGAAAATGTCCCAGCACTAGCAAATGACAAGGGTCAAAAAGCTAAAGTGAGGCCTGCTTGACTCGCATGCAGTTTAACAGTTCAAGTCCTATCCAGGCAAAGTTTGCATTAATTCAAATGTTACTTATGTGGTGATTTTGGGGGAGTGAGATGAAATTAATCTTATCCTATGTGCAATCTTAGGGTTCTTTTGCCCCCGTAGGAACTGATAAAACCTGTGTATATTTTTTTCTTCAAAACACTTGGAGCTTCAAAACTTAGAAGTGTCTTCTAATATAAGGTTCTGAAAAGTATAAATTGGGTATGTACTACTCTTTACTCATAGGGGATTTCTGACCACTCAAGGAGCAGACTCTTTCTCACAGGGTGATGCAAAGAAGATTTGGGAGAGAAAGAAACAGTCCTCAGGGAGCCTACAATCCATCCTTTGGGAAAGAAAGCTGTATGTATGCAGAAGCCAAAGAGTCAAATTAACCTTAGAATAGATTTGCAGTACTTAAAAGTAATAAAACTAAATCAAAAAACTTTCAAAGGATTAAGTCATTCAGCATTTCAGTCAGACCTGCTTCCAACACATGCCAATTAGAGTTCAAAGACACTTCATTTAGAGATCTGTTGAATCTTATGCCCAAGTGATAAATCCTTAATGACTCAGCAAGGTTGCTATATTTATTCTTAAATTTAACCAATTTGCACACTCAGGTTAAGGAATTTGCCTAAAGGTAAATCGTCAGGATACCTGATAAAGCTTTCACATCATGGACCCATTTTCTGATTTTAAGATTAACATGGAGAAATGCTTGCATGTGACAACAAAATTTAAAGAAAAGATTCTGATATACAACAAGTTCACATCTACCTATGGAGAGGAGGCCTACCTCCCAATTTTTTTCAACTAAAATATTTAGGAAATTTCATGCAAAGCAAATCATATTCCAAAAATTGCTCTCAAGACAGGCATATATTTTATAGAAGGAAAGTTTCCCTAGTGGTTGATTATCTTAGTGAACTCAGCCCCATAGATAATAAACACAGCTAACTTGCAAATAAGTTGACTTGTTGGTGAACTACATGGTCTCAATTCAAGTTTGGCTTAAAAGAGCTATGAATTCTTGTGTGCACTTTGTTTCTTCAATTGTGACTCTCTTGAATAGGCCATAGAACATTTAATGAGCTATCTGCAGACCCTGAGAAATAAAACTTTCCACATTTTAAACATCTTTCATGATCAAGACATTTTAAGCTTCAAACATAGTAATCAAAGATAAGACATTTCTGAAGATGACTTTTCAAAGCATAAAGTGGAATCACCATAACTACACTACACATACTTTTTATTTTAAAAATACCAGGGGAGTGTCATCTATTAGACAGAAAATAGCAAAAAAATATTTTACAATAGGTATTGTTACAGAAACTGCAATACAAATGGTTCAAATTCTTATTATATAATGTCTATTTTGACCACTTTACACTGTTTCTTGCTTTTTCATGCTCTTCATATTTTTCCTGGGCTACTTAACAGTACTTTTACATCTTTGTAGCTAGAAGGAAACTGGAGTAGAGCCATTCCATAAATTCTTTTTTAGTACTAGCCTCCGTTGCATGCATTTTAGTGGGCTCTAACTCCATTTTAGAAAACCCAAATTATAGAAAACTTTGGGGGGATTAGCATAATTGAAATAATTCAATTTTTGGTAATTATAATTCTCACTTAAACTTAAATTAAATATGCCAAACTATAATTACCCTCAAATTTGCATCATGAAAATTATCCCCATTTTGCTCATAACATCTTAAAACATCTAATAGGGCATCTTGAACTCTTCAGGTTGAATCAAGAGGCCTTCTTTTCACAGCTTTGGGGATATCGAGACTTCCTGTGCATTAAATACAATCATTCAGCATCCAGCGAAAAAGAAGATGGGTCCATTATTCCCTCACTATGTGCGACTCAGGATTTGTACTTTATTCGTCAGATACCTCTAAGTTGCATAGTCATTAATGAGAGCTGAATGCCACAGCAGTCACTAAAAGATTAATGCTTCCTGTGGAGGAAAGTCTTAAGAAAAGCAGGCCATGCTTTTGGACAAAGGCAATGAAAATGAAAGACCCTGGAAAGGCTACATTGATTGAAAACCAGGCACTTCAAAATAAGCATGGTTCTGCTACCTACTTTACAGTGAGTACAACTACAAGACAGTATGCAAGCCATTGTTCATTGATTCTCATGAATGCTGGGATCAAACTTGATTGTTCCTTATTTGAGATGCAAAAATGAGAACTCCTAAAGCCCTAAGCGAGGGCATGCAAACTGTGTATCCAACCTTTCTGCTATTTGATTTTATTAAATTAAATGGCCACGTGCTCACACCTGCAAGATGGTTTGTTTATCCTCAACTTTGGAGAGTATGTGGGTATATATTCTACAAATCTATCGGTCAAGATGTAGTTGTGTCTGGGTGTTCATGGCTGGCATCCTGTCAAACACACCCCAGTTTATTACTCAAAAAATACAAGAAACAGTATATGAATACATCTCCAGTTGAGTAAAATATTCACATTAATATTGGAATAAAGCAGTAGAATCCTGGCTGACATCCCATCTGTTCTTATGAATTAAATTTAGAAATCATATGTAATATAGACATTTCTGTCTGAATATCATAAAACCCTGACATATCCAGGCTTTCATTAGAAAGCTCTGAGATGTGACTTGAATAACAATCTGTCTTAGCTAATTAGTATTTTCAGTTTAGCATATTCACTTCCAGACATATTGCTGTTTGCACATGGTAATTTAGGTAAACAGATACCATCCACAGCTGCATCAATTAACACTGCTAATCAAAACTGAATTCAGGTAATTAGGCACATTTATGCAAAAAATGTGTAATTTTGAAGAAAAGCTAGGTTCTTCAGTAATATGTCAATAAGTAAAAATCTCCTTTTGCTTATGAAAATGAAGAATGAGGAGAGAGAAATATTCATTAATATATACATCATGCAGACAGAGTAAAATTCCTAAATTAAATCTCAGTCTTTAATTGGCCTGTATTTTCAGAAATTGGATCATAGTTTCCATAAATGTTTTTCTCAATGTTTCCACATAGTAAAGTTGATTCACATCTGCCTAAGAGTTTAATCATCATCAAGCAGGACTCAAATGGTTAATGGATTCTCAAATATTTAATTAGAAGGATGTTGGTCAAACTTGATGTTGTATCCTATTTAAAATATCTAAGGGCAGATGCTCCTAGGAAGTCTTATTACAGATTTAAATAATTTAAATTTTCTCTGCTACAACGTACTGTAATCTGCTGTTAGAATCATAATAGCACAAAAATTCCCTGCCACCCAGATGATTTTAACACACACACACAATCACAATAGGAAGTTGTTTTTATCCTGAAAATAGTCATAAACATCTATACCAATTCTACCTAATGCTCTTTAGTTATTTTTAATTCAGTTCAAATGAATATCATGAGTCTTTTTTTTTCTTTATCCAAACAGAAATCAATCTAGCAATTCTGCTGACGTATTCTAATACAGCTCAAAAACTGGTTTAATTGTTGGTAAGTTAAAAAAAATAGCTAACTAGTGGTAAACAATTCAGGCACAGATATAACCTAAAACAGAATGAAACTGGGAAATTAAAAAAAAATTTAGTGTTGAGAAGATATTGACTAATTATAATTAGCAACACACACAGATGAACCCTGGTGGTATTTAAGAGTTGTGCATTGAGCTATAATCTGCCAGGTCAAAAGTTTGAAATCAGCAGCTGCTATGTGAGAGAAAGATAGGAGGGCTTTCTCACTCCTGTAAAAAGAGCTGCCGTTACAGAAACTCACACGGGCACTTCTACCATGCCTTACAGGTGGCTATAAATTGGCATCAACTTGATGGCTGTGAATTTTTATAGATATATAGTCAATTGTGCAGAATTTGGGTAGTTAGGTACATTTATGCAAAAAAATGTAATTTTAAAGAAAAGCTATGTTTTTAAGTAATATATCAATAAGCAAACAATTATTTGCTTATGAAATGTATACTGATACATAGATGGAGATTTTATATATATATGTATATATGTATATAAAATTGGGGTTTACCCAGCAGCCTCTCAGAAGAAAGACTTGGTGATCTCCTGTCTGAAAAGTCCGTCCTGGAATTCCCTCTGGAACTCAATTTTATTCTGACACACAGGGGTTGCCTGTGTTGAAGTTGATGTGATATCAACTGGTATGTATATATATATATAGCTTTTCTTTACTCAGATTCTGAAAATTATTTTCTCAAATGTCACACTTTTATAACGAAGCATTGCATTTACCATCCCTAATATTAATAGCAATTGTCATTGTGAGTCCAATTTCCATCCCCAGTTCCTACCATGTGCCATGTCCTCTCCTTGGACCTCTTAGAATAGATAGGATTAAACTAACTACACCACACTCATTAACGTCTTCTCCAGCATGACAATCAACTTTCCAAAGATGCACCAAATCTCCAAGTGGAAGCATGCAATTTTTTCTGGGTAAAAGTTTGTGGGGGTTTACTTTTTAATCACCTCAATCTAATCCTTTTATTTTCACAATAAATTAATGGTTTTTCTCAAAAAGAATGTCCTTATGTCACATTGCTGCAATCCCCGCAAATTTATGTGTTTGTTTTTCTGTATTTGTCAGGAACATTTTTTCTCAACCTAGTCCTAGAAGTCTATTTGGCATGAACAATTGGGCCATTCCCTATGTTATAGAATTCTAACACAATTCATGGACTGCTATCTAGTTTCAAGAGTAGGAATTTTAAAATATAGGAGGCAGGTTGTCCAATGTTTAGTCTATTCATGCCAAAGCACAGACATAAGGTGGGAAGAGAAATTCCCGGCTTAAGACTCTGCTATACAGAATGATTTAAGGTTTTTACCAAAAAGTAGGCCAGGACAACATTTTTGTTTTGTTTTGTTTTGTTTTGTTTTAGGACAACATTTTTAAAGGTGAAAGATTTATGTGAACTGAAGAGAAACCAAAGTATAAGGACAATAGTTTCCAAGAATAACAACCAGACAGTTCAATGACTTTCAATGAATCAAATTACTAATATTTGGAGAAAATAAATTCTGGTCCCCAGGACATGAGCCAATTGAGTGAAACCTATTATTGGATGCACCAGTGAATATTCAAATTCCTGTAAACCACTTTTCTCACCTCAGCTGGTGTAAATCAGGAGAGAATTAGATTATTCAAGGATACACTGTATCTTCTTTAATTGTAGTTCTTGTGTTTGGGTTGGAAGTCTGGAGACTCATTTCATGCAGCTTCATTCTGGTTCAACTACCTTCTGAGATTGAAGCAGAATCAACATTTTCACAAGATTCCCCAGGTATTCCTCAGGGGATGTTCATGTAAGATTCCGTTACAATGTAGACTCAGATTTAGTGTATCTGGGGTTTAAAGCAAAATCTCAGCATGGGTTTGAACCAGAATGAACTGGTTCTAAGCCCCCAGTTAGTAAAGTTCTTAATCTTGGGACAAAAACAAAGTTTTAAATTAATTTTCTAAAAACACTTTTCAACAAGATAGAAAATACGGATATTGCAGGATAGTTCTAGGGAAGAAATAGCTGGACATAGAGCAGTCTCCAACCCAGCCAGGCAAGGCCCTGACTTTTTAGCCAATTACTTTCGGTTTGCGTTTCTAGCATGTGGTCCAGGTACTTATCTCACTGGGCCAGAGCAGAAGCTGCAATAGACACTCAAACCAAGAATTATTACCATGAAGTCAACTCTAAGTCATAGTGACCCTAGGTGTATTGGGAGGACTGTGATCACAGCATTTTTTATTTGTTTGTTTTGTTGTTGTTGTTCAAAGACTGTTTGGGTTGTTTTTTTTAAATATATGTATACCAGATCCCAAACCTCTGGATGGAATCAAACAACCACATTTTGGGTTAGCAACTCAGCACCTCAGCTAACCATTTATATGGCACAGGGAACAAAACAGGTGCTCAAATACTTGTTGAAACTAAATACGGGTCAGTTAGTGATGACCTCAGAAAGGCTAATGAATGCTAAAGACACATTAGTCAAAGTGGTTTTGTTAAGCCATTCTCCAGATTCTAAAGTAGAAGTGGTGTGCTAGTTTCAATCCAAATAGCACTGGATTGCATCAAAGAAGCTGTCGCTACTATATCCCATTTCCTTCCAATTAACTTGAAAACTGCCTGGATTTAACATAAGAACATTTCTTGTTTCTAGCATATAACAATTTTGTGCAACACATTACAAGGTTAACCAAAAGAAGTTTTATCTTGCAATTGTTGTCTACCAAACAGATTAATATCCTGGAGATTTTATGCTTGATTACTTTTGACTTTAATGTATTAAAAGAATAAAGAACACTGCAGACCCATGTCTTTTGTTTAGTGCCACACAGGACATAATATGTTCTTAGTCGGCTTGAATTAGATTGTTGACTCACAAACAATAAGCCATGAACAAAACAGCATTGTTGGTCACTGTTTAAACAGCCTTCCTTTTGAACAGAAGGACTCTAGCTAAAATATGTGGTCCATGAAAATATCAAATGGATTAATTTTGGCTTATTAATGGCCAAACACACAATTTCACAACTATAGGAGAAAACACCAGCTCTGAGACAGGCTGGATTAGAGGGGAGCAGATTGTCCAAACATAATGACATAAAAATGTCTTTGAAGAATACTCAAGTAAAACAAATGATTTTGCCAGGGATTCGACAAAATATATTCTTATTTCCCCTTGCTGTTTTCACCAAAACTTTCTGTGGCAGTGAGACAATAGGATTCTCAGCTCAGTGAGTTGTGACTTCGTAGAAATGTTTAATGGCAATACACTTGGAGCAGGATGCTCTCAAGAGTGGGACACATTCAATATTTTTGTGCTCTGAGGATGCTGCTTCATCCTGAATACTCTTGTCTTCCAGATCTGGTGAGAGGTGAAGCACGAGTAATCTAAATTAAAGATTACTTGATTATATTCCCAAATGAAAACAACTATTTTAGGGATTTAATTTAACCCTAGTGTGTAATTTTGAACCAAAGTTGTCTTTCATAAGAAAACACACATTATCATGGAGTAACTGGGCTTAAAGCATGGCGATTCAATGTACCACAGCTAAAGTGGATAATCTATGCCTTCTCAGGCAAGGGACTGAGCCATGTATTTGTTTATACTTTAAAGTGGAGCACTAGTTCCACCATTAAGAATTAGGAAATAATCCTTATAGCAAATAAATCTTAGTTAAACATATTACTAATCTGTGCTTCAAGATATTATCCAACTCTCTGGAGAAGACTAGACTTGTTTTCCTAGCTGAATCATGCCAGGGGCTCTAGCATAAAGTGACCTGATTTTAAGCAGGACACCATTGACAGGATGGGAAGGGAGGTTGTTCATAATTGATTAAAAATTTGATCTATATGGAGCAACAAAAATTTTCATAGAATGCAAAAATACTATTGTAATATATTTGTTTTAATTTTTTTTTGGGGGGGGTCATCACTGCTGTCCAGTGGTGGGAGTAGGAGGCCCAGACCCCCTGCTGGAATTGAACCTCCATCCCAGTGGGCCGCAGTCCCGCGCACAACCACTACGCCACCGGGGCTCAGCCCCATATTTGTTTTAATTTTAAAATGCTGCTGGACGTTGTTAAATTGTTAAAAAGCTGGATGTCTGGTCCTGATAGGTCTATGACAAAATTTCCAACACTGACGCCCTTCACATGTCTGCAGTAGGTTTTATCTGTCAGGAAGATGCTCAAAAGAGTACATGAAAAGCCTATGAAAATAAACCACAGCACCTGGCGATCTTAATTTTTACACTCTAATGCCTTCAACTTTGACTTTCCTACCTTGACACATTGCAAAATGAATTCTTTGATGAAAAGAGAAAAAAATACATATAGAACGAAGAGACCCTTGATTATCATTTTAATAATCTATAGACAACAAAGGGAGACTCTTTCATTGCACGGGTGCGACAGAATACTCCATGCATTCACTTACATAGTCAAAATTTTTAATTTGATATTAAACAAAAAACAAAACAGAATTCAGTTTTTTAAGGTAATGCATGCACTATGATTTTTTTACGAAAGCTTCCAGACAATTTTTAAAGAACAAGGAAATCATATCATTAAATCACCTTAGAAATAACTACTATTTGCTTCTTCTATAAGACTTTTGAACTTAATGAAAGCCTGCATATACCAGGAAGAAAACACCACTTCAGACAGCAGGAATACTCCACGTTTAGGAGCTGTGGCAAAGAGCACGGGTGTTCAGGGGGCGATCCAGAGACTGCACAGGGATGCAATAGGTCTTTATTCCATACCTCTTTAGAGCATGCCTCGATTGTGCTTGTTTGCAAAGAGCATGCAGTTTCGGTCTGTGCTGAGTGGCTTTCAGGCTTCCTGCTTTTGTTGGGCAGGTGGTTGTGCTGGTTTGAATGGGGCTGGGGAGAGCGGCACCTGGGACTCTTTTCCCACGTGCATGCGATTTCCTGTATATGATTCTCTAACTGCTTTGCCACCAGAATGCTCTGGCCGGACCTATGGTTCTTTCCAAAGCAGCATCTCATTCAGATGTGCAAAAAGGAAAATTAAAATCAGAGACTTATTATGATGGTGACGATGATGTGAATGATACCCGATCAGCTCAATGTTTGCATTTTAATTGGACAGAATAATTCAGCTCTTTTTAATTTCACAGGGGTTAATCACCCTAACAAAGGTCAATCAAACTTTAATCTTCAATAAAATTGCTACAGCCCCTCTCACCTGCAGGACATTTATTATATTTCTATTTTCATGCCAAAGAATACATTGCTTTCATTATGCACCGCTAATCTTCTAACTCTTTATGTTGGCACATTACAAAATATTCATTCCTTTGAGACTCGGATAAGAGTTCATTTCTACCCTTTTCAGAAGATAATCCCATTTTAAGGAAATGGGGGTATCAGTTATGAACTGCTTGCCTGGCCTTTTCTAATTCTCTTAGACCTTTGCTCCTCTGACCAAGCCCTCACAATGTCCACACTCAATTACACAAAATATCATGGAGCTTTGGCTTAAAACAACAATATATTATTTTAGGAAGTTATTCCTCTCTATTGTCTCTGAATATGCCATCCAGCTACTTGTTTCTACCATCCACAAAAGTGACTGACTTGGAGGGAATCCAGTGTTAAGCATATTTGAGTAAGAGTAGAGACACTTAAATCCATTCGTCCACTAACTGGATAAGTATATACTGAATGCCTATATGTGACAGGTCCTGTGAGGGGATGAAGAGACCTCTAAGACATGAGAAGTATCAAGATCGTGACAACAGTCTTTTGTTCAGAAAGCAGTGCCCAGAAAATAGCAAAATTCGATTTAAGCTTCTATGCTCAGCTCTTCTTAACCAGGGTCATTAAAAATCAGTGGAGACGGGGAAATGCGTGATGTCAAAAATTATAATCAAAATTTCAATCAGTACTTAAAATTATCTGGACACTGAGAGGTTTGGAATGCGTAATCCTAGAAGACAACTCACTTTCCATTTGACGACTGTATCATTTCATTTTCAAACTTGAGCGTGCGGACATTGAGGACGCTTATTTCCCCCATATTTCAAGGATCAGGGAGACCAGGGAAGGATGAGGACGTGTAAATGCGCTTATTAAAAATATACCTGTGGTGCATTCTTTTTTTCCCCCAAAATGTTGCTTCCTAGTACTTAAAAAACTGCTACAACCTCAGCAAACAAATGGTAGCGGGTAACAGACAATTACTGCTTTTTGCCAGAATGGCCATGGCAGAGAGGGAGCTGAACCTTCATGCGGTCCCCAATTATATTGCAAATTGATTGCCTCTGTGCTACAGCAGTTGTGTGACATGGCATAAATAACCCAAACTTTGCCTTCTGCATCTATTCGAGACCTCTTTCTTTCTCTGCGTACTCAGATGAAGTGCACAGGAGCATACTCTGAGGCACAAGTCTCTTCTCATCAATATGCACACTCATTAATTAGCAAGATGGGAAGGCTATAATTTGGACAAACTCCCAAGAGCCTGAATATTCATTCAAGCAAATCAAATCAGAACAGAAACATCCAGGTAGAAAAGTCAATGGCCTGGCTGGCATCAGGAAATAATACTTAATTTCTAGAAATGCAAGTCTTTCTGATTGTTGTTAAAAAGCCAGTGTTCCTTCCCCCACATGGAATATTTTTCGAAACAAAAATAGAGTCTCTGGTTCTCTCATAACTGCTCAAGTCTCTTTATTTCCTTCTTCTACCTAGGCAAATACAGGAGAATTGAACATAGGAGCGGCATTGGTGTTGCTGAGCATAATAAATCTGTTGCTACGTAATACTTGTTACCAAAGAGTGATTTTGAGAACTAATAAAGATTAGTTCGACACAACAACCGGCAAAATATCACTTTATATTGCATTCTCTGTATTGGGATCCACGTAAATTATACTGTTAAGGTTCCAGATTAAGAAAAAAAATAAGAAGAAAGCATAAACAAAACCAAGCTTTTACAAACGATGTGTAAATACTTAAGAAGTATAGGGAACACTTAGGAATCATTCTGTCCATGAAACAAAAAAGAACCCGCCGACCGTGGACCATGAGGCTCAGGAAAAGCTGTTACAGCTATGGAATCAAGAAAGGCACGTACCTTTGGCAGAAAGAGACCTTCATCTTGCCGATCCACCTTCAGTCAAAGTCGGCTCCCTTCTCCTGGTCGCTTCGGATCCTGCGACCGTGTCATCATAACACTGGCAAATTTTTCCATTAAACTTTGCTGGCGTAGTAGCAACTTTGTTAATTATGGCATTAGCCAGCTGGTGGGGGTGATCCGTCACCCACTGTAAGAAAGCCAGACAGAGAGACATCTAATCATTACAACCAGAGCAGATACATTTTGTTCCTTTCGCGTACGTGCCTCAGCTTCTATCCCTCTGACCCTCTCCTCTGCCATCGACTGTCAAATGTAGATTCTGCAAGCTCCCGGCTATACCCTTTATCCCTGCCTTAGATCTGAAACTCCTGGTTATCAGGAAGACACGCGTCACCAGCTGTCTCGGAGCAGGAAGGCAATCAGGTGAATACTACTTATTATCTTGCATTGCTTTCCGAGGAGTGACAAGATTGATTTAGGACCAAGAATACATTCAGATCTCAGACATGTAGTTCCCAGGGTTTTGAGCTAGATCGTGGGGGAGGCACAAAGTTGCCACAGGGAGGACTTCATCCTCTTATTTTAGGGCTGTAGAATATTAGAAACTTAAGGAGAATTTTCAAGCATCGATCAGATTTCCTTTTTCAGATGCCTTGTTATTTTCTCTTCCACTCCTGTGCTACCTTGGCAATGAGTGTGGGCGGACTGTTACCTAGAGGAGCTCTCTTCACAGCTGGATTAGCTTGAATCAACCCATGAATCAGTATCCTGGCATTTTGAAGCCACTTCCAACTGACCCATCCACCATGACACACACACGTACATATTCATATATGTACATAATACATATAGACACAAAAATAAATATTAAGAAGAGTAACAGGGCCCAATAAGTCTTGGAACTTATTCTTGCATAAACATTTGAATCATATTTATATCAAATACATGTATGAGAAATGAAGGGAAGCATTTTAACTAAAGATAATTTCTATAACTTTGGACTGGGGGAACAGCCATTTTTACAAAATTTCCCCTCAAAAAGCCAGTCTATGGATATCATAATAAATAAGCATATGTGTGTGTATATATATGCAAACATTTGTTCATAAATTTTCATATATACTGGTAGGGAATTGACTGAGATCTAAACATACATTAGATAGTATGCATTGTAATACTTCTAGAACATGATAGCCATATTTCTAAAAGTGAAGCACGCAATTAGTTAATAGTTTTATGTACACATGAGACTGGTTTATTGGTACACTGGAAAAATTATAAATTTAATAAAATTTGGAAAATTTTAAAGAGTATATAAATGATAATATAAAAAGCCTTTCAAAATTGGTAAAATACTTGAATTAAAACATGATTTTCTAAAAGTTATGTTCATCAATAATTTCATTTGTTGTCTTGAGATGGAAGAACGTGGTGAAAAGTTAAAGTTCGATTGTGAAGTACATTTTCATAGGAATTATATATACCAGACTCCCTAATAAGTCCAAAATGGTAGCTCTGCACCTGAAAGTTGTAGTTATAGTATGTTTGATACATAATCATGGCAAATAGCGTTAATTCATATTTTGTTTACACATAAGGACGCTCCTATCACACCGGGTCCAAAGAACCTGCTCTTCCTTCATTTAGCCCAATGGGCTGATCAGAGAAATCCCTAACTGTATTTAGATGCTTCCTAAGATACAGACAAGAAAAGATGATTCTGGGGTCCCTACAGCCATAGAACAAGATGCTTTCATCCTAGAAAGACAAGAGGGTTTCTTAAATCCTGCCTAAGCTGGAATTGGCAGGGAAATATGGCTGTAAGAATTGTTTTAACAAAGAAAAAATATTTCTGAGAGCTAATATTGGATCTTTCCTGTCTTGGGTTCATATTAAGCAATGAGTCTGATTGAGCAAACACACAGGAGTAAAAGAATATATAGTGGCCAGGGTGAAGAAGCCAACGCACGGCTTTTGCTGATATGCTTTTCCGTCAGAGCTCTCTATCACAGGCAACAGCAGCCTTAGGGAACGCCATGCAGAACTGTGCATGGCACGTCTCACGAGCTGATGAAGAATGGATGCTTTTGAGGCACACACCACCCACCACTCTCCTCACAGCCCTCTTTATTTATATTATTTAAATACAAAGATTCACTCATGCTCCATCAAAGCCAACGTCAGCTCTGCAGAGAAAAACTGGGCTTTCTACTTGCATAAATTGTTAGAGTCTTGAAAACCCACAGTCAGCATTGACTCAATGGCAGTGAGATATTCATTGCAATACCTTATTCAAAAGCACCCTTTTCAAATATGAAGTAAACATATCAAATACTCTAAATATCAGGCAAAGAACCCCCCCCCCCAAAAAAAATACATAGTTCAAAATAGACATTTCTCAGCTGAGTCCTGGTGACGTAGTGGTTGTGTGCGGGACTGCGGCCCACTGGGTTGGAGGTTCAATTCCAGCAGTGGCTCCACAGGAGCGAAGGCTGTGCCTCCTACTCCCACCACCAGAGGGCAGTGATGCCCCCCCCAAACAAAGAACAACAAACAAACGAAAAACAAAATAGAAATTTCTCTTAAGATTTTGAAAGATGTTTCTGGGATATTTACCATTCACACATATGAAATGATTCTAACTCAAAAGTTAGAATGAGTAAAATACCTGTCTTGAGTCATTGACTTGAAAAGGTATTTTTCCCCTCTCTGAAAGTCAAAGAGAACAAAAAATACAGTACATAAATGACGTTCATTGTTATGGCACATAGAAGAGCAAATGGAAACAATCTAATATCCCCAAAGAGAGAAATTATAAAATAAATTATAGCAATTACTCATATGTAGTCATTACATGATGATAACTGAGAGACCCAATATATCACTCTAATGAATAATAATAATAATAATAATAATAACAAAACCATCAGATTCCAAAATTGTAGCTTGCTTATTGGGAACATTTCGACAAAGATTGGGAGAGTAAATGCCAAAATTGGGACTTCGTCCCACAGGATTAAAAGGTAGCTCTTCTTTGACAACATCTTGCTTTAACATTACTGTAATTGTTCATAACAACAAGAACAACAACAAAAAGAATATCAGAACCCCTTTACATCAAATGAAAGCAACCATACAAATCACAGCCACAGGTGAAGGTTGTGCTATTAAATCAGATAATGCGATGAAAGTCCTTTGTGTATTTCCCGACCAGCCAGAAACACTCACTATATCGCTTAGCATTATTATTTTTATTATAGCCACAAAAATACATAATCTTGACATCATGCATTGCCATTTTTTTCCTATGAAATATTACCAAAGATTCCCTGAATTCAATGAAGGAATCTAAAATAAGGAAAATCCCGTGCTTTAAACACAAGAGACCTGGTGCAGAAGCACGGCCTAGAAGACAAAACTGATTTCTACAGGATTAAGAGCAAGAGCCATAGATATAAGTACTTTCCTGCCCTGGATGGCATAAATGTTAAACACTTGTCTACCAGCAGAAAGGGTACGGGCTCAAGCACACCCAGAGAGTTCTCAGAAAATGGCCATGCAGTTGCGAAAATGTTGAGAGCAGGTCTCTGCACCCGGGGATCACAAGGGTCTGACTGAATAGTATCTACGGGAGCGCTGGTGGTGTCATAGGTACACGTGAGGCTTCACTTCTCAGGGTCAGGAGTTTGAACCGACCATCCACTCCTCCTTAGAGATACAGGTAGTTACAGTCTCAGAAACCCACCAGGGGTCTCTATGAGTCACCCTTGACTGGATGGCAGTGAGTGAAAACAACCACGAAGGCAGTTTACAGTACACCTATGCCGATGAAGATGCGTTTGAAATATGCTGGGGAAAGGAGGTTGAAGGACGCTGGGTGCACTTACTTCTCTCTCCTTTTTATTTTCCAGGGAGGATAACTGTGGATCTCCTGCTCCCCGTGGTCCTACATTCCAACTCAAAAAGGCTAAAGTCACCTAAAGCCCCTCTGGCAATCGAGAAACTCCTTCCATTTCATGGGGTTGTTTATTATATAAATGCAACATGTAGTTGTGGACCTTTTTTAAAGATTGAACCAGTCAGTGGACCCCCAACAATCTCCCCTCGGAAATGCCACTACCCTTCCTTCCTGGAGAAAAACCCACTGTGGATCCTCACAGATGATGGGGATCCTTACTCAGGGCTTCAGATCCTTTTATTTGCACATGGCACACAGTCTCAGCCATTCCTAAACCCCATGCTCACTTGAATATGCTTGACTCAAGCTCAGGTGTTTGCTAGTTCCATCCTGCCTTTCCAGCCTGGAAGGATGCAGAATGCCCCTCTCCATTGTGCTGTGGTTTTTGTAATCAGACATTTTTCTTCCCCTCCATTCTGGCTCCTCACTAATAGTTCTGGGCTTCTAGAGGTGAGCATTAAACTTCAGAACAACTTCCTCCAACATAACCACACCCCACCACCACCTTTCATTGCTATTGCAAAGATCAAATGACACAGGCCAACTGCAAAGGCAGCGCTGATACACAGTGTTGTGTGCCAGGGAGCTCATTCTGACTCATGAAATCACCCCCAAATTTTCTTGTCTGTGATCTCTATGGAAGTCAGACCTTTCTCCTGAGGAAACTGACCCCAAAAGCAAGCTCACTGCCGTCCCATCAATTCTGACTCATACTGACTCTATAGGAAAGGGCAGAAGGGCTTCTGGGGGTTTCCAAGACACTAACTCGAGATGAGCATAGAAACCCTCATCTTTGGCTAGAGCTTAAATCACCAACTCTGGGTTTGTGGCAGATCACCTGACTCACATCACCCAGATTCCTTTCCACGGTCGGTCTCTAACAAAGGTTCCGCCATTGCTGAAGCACCACAGCAGAGCATTTCGGAGAGGCAAGCATCCAGGGTGCAATCAGGCCTGGCTTTCTGACTTAAGTAATGAACAGCAGCAACAACGATCGCGATGCATTCCTCAGAAATGTGTAAGAATCAAACACGTGACTAATGCAAATTACACAGCAAACTATATTTGCAGTGATTGCTCCTACTCTGCCTGTTATGCTCAGTTTTATTAGGTCTGTCCATTGTTTCACTATTAAACTACAAATAAATTACAACATGGCTTTTGAAAGCATGAGATTATTACACACATACGCGAGGGAACCTGAAGAAGTTTGTGAGAGAAATCCATTAACTTTTAAGTCCATTTTTCCACAGATTTGTTCAAGTACTCTTATAATCCCTGGGTGGCAGAAAAGGCTCACAAGGCTGGCTGTCAACTGCATGGTTAGTATTTCAGGACCACCAACAGGTCCCTTGACAGAAAGATCTTAAAATCCTCTAGAACACAATACCATGCACACGTACAAGAGGACCTTCAGAACAGTCATGAAAAAATATCAGCATCTTTCAATTCCATTTTTCCATGAAGCCTTAAAACTCTGTTATATATGTCAATTTGCCTACATATAATATCAATGCTTATTACTTTCTCTATAGCATATATTTACTAGAGAGAGTGATCTCTCTTCTGCATATGCTTAGCAATAAAATTGACAAGGCTCTTAATTATAGTAGTGGCTATTAGAGCAAATGACAATCTAAAAAGTCACCAAAGATCACTGGTTCAAAAAGTTAAACTCTAGCTCTACTGAAGAATATGACGCAGGCATTAAAATGATTAAAAGGACAATGTACTCAAACCAAAAAACAAATCCATTGCCATCAAGTTAATGGCAGTGCGTAGTGACCTTATGGTAAAAGTGCTGATAGCAAATGATTTCTAGATACGTTTCAAAGAGGACAAAAAGCACAAAGCCACAGTTAAACATTATGTTATTTTGTTTAACTGAGGATATAGCATTTTTGTATTTGGAGACCATCTTTTAGAACTACCCCCACACGTGCCAGCCCGCTTTTTGCCTCAGTAGGGAATCAGGGGCGTAGGTGACATGATTGGAGGAAGATCTACTTTGCTGAGTGTATTCTTTGCTGACATGTGAATTTATATCCTAGATGTGCACCTCTCTTTGTAAAACATTAACTACTTTCACAACATTTTTAAACAGAGCATGGTCCCAGACTTGAATGGACAGTCGGTCTGCTCCACTTTCTTTATAAAAAGGGCTGGAAACGCTCCACTTTCCGGTGCCAACAGACAACATCCACAGTTGGCAGTTGGCGTCAGCCTCGTTGCTCAGCGGGAGACACGGTTTGTTTTTCTGCACCATCACCTAACCTGCTCCCCTTTCCCGCCAACCCTCAATTATTTTGATTTTTTCAATGATGTAGGCTGAATGAATTGAGTTTTCTCACCAAATAAACAGGGAAAGATGGAGTTTCTGCAGCAGCTCCTTCTCAGAGGCTATCTTCTTAATAAAAGTTTAAAGCCAACACAGGAGAACACAAGCTTCATCCTGACCTGGGACAATTCTGGGGCTAGTTCAAGGACACAGCCCCTTCCTGAGGTTATAAATGTGCCCATGCTCTTCATGTCAGCACAATACCCAGTGCTAAGGACTTCTAATGGAAGACGAGAGGCAGCACTGTGCAAGCTGCCAATGTGGGTGGATTCCAGCACCAGCTACCCTGTGTCCTCCAGTTAATTCTAACTCCTAGGGGTCCCACGGAAAGGCCAATACTACTCCATAGGGTTTCTGATGAGACTGTATCCTGATGAGTACACAGCCTTGTCTTTCTCCAGGATACACAATCCCAGTATGTAGTGAATATATATATTAATTGATAACTTGAAAGTTCTGAAGTGGGCTTAGAATTCATGGCTTTCCTTTTCTTTGCAAATATGCCCATTTTGGAACCCACTGCTCATTCTAAATTTCAGTTCAGTTACACAAAACGTAAACAAATGCTTTCATACTCATCCATACAGTGTCAGCTCTTCCTAATTTGAGAAGCTACTGCTATCAACCACAGTCTCTGCCTTGTGGGTACCTAATGTGAGCTATCAGAATAGTTGGTTATGCAAGGAGATTAGGCAGCTTATAAGTCTTGGTGTTTACACGTTGGGCTGCTAACTGCAAGTCAGTTGTGTGAAACCACCAGCCCACTCCAAGAGAGAAAGAGGAGGCTTTCTGTTCCTGTGAACAGTTACAGGTGTGGAAGCCCACAGAAATAGTTCTATCCTGACCAATTGGGCACCATGAGTTAGAATTAACTCAATAGCAATGAGTTTTATTTATTTATTGTTGATTGCTTCAGTTGTGTTGTCTGTAAACCAGAGAATAATTCATAGGGGAGAGATGTTGGTTAAATGTGATATTTGATTATTAGGACAAAGCTATGCGTGTGGGCTTACAGAAAAAGACACGATATAAAAGGCAAATCTATAGAACCAAAGTTGTTAGTGTCTTCCCAGGATAGGAAAGAGGGAAAGATGAGGGTTTAAACCTGGTGAGCAGATTTTGTTAAGCTTAGAGCTGCACAGTCAATTATTGTGGCTACTGTCAATAAATTGTACATCTGTCAAAACGTTGTACAATAAATATATAAGATAAAAATAACAAGGCATGAGCATAGCTGCCAAGGTTGCTAAGTACCTCATGGGATTTGGTTCCTTGGATGAGAGGTTTAGGACTGTCATTTCATGGGACATCCTAGTTAATTGGCCCAATAACATGAACACACTGTGGATGGACCCAGAGTTTACTCGTGTTTATGGTTTAATGCAAACACACACACACATATACACACACACTAAAAGCTTAAAGAATACCTAGACACTTGGATAAGTTGGTAAAAAAAAAAAACCTGGTCTCTAATATGTTAAGGACATCTGTTCTACTGCCTAGTTTGTTATGTAGGGGTTGGTGTCTTAAAAATTGACAAGTGGATATCTACGATACAAGGAAGCCTCTTCATTCATCGGAAGCAACAGAGGAAGAAATGACAGGAAATTAATTGCTTCTATGAACTGCTTCCTTTGCCAGGAGACCAGAAGTACATGGTGGCTGGATATCATTATTGACATTCTGATTAGAGATAAATTGAAATAAATCAGAGAATCCTGTTTAAAAGTTAGTCAGAAAGTAGGCAGAACAGAATTTCAGCTTCTCATGGGCTTTGACTTCCTGTCACCATAGAGGGTGGAAGAAACTATTGAAATTATTGCCCTGATATTATCTTTAAGACCAAAACCTATAATAACCCCTAAATCTTCCTGAAACCAAGAAATAGCTTTGTTAGGAAATATGACTGCTTGGTGCTTTACTCTAATGAAAAAAAAAACTATATAGGATCCAGTTGACAAAAGCAACATAGAGGATTTGACAAGAACTTTAAAGAGGTGGTGAACTGATGCTAAAAAGGGACGACTCAGACAAGGAGAGTGAGACATTGCACAGTTTGAAGATGTTAGCGATGTAATGATTTTAAATGCAGATATGGTTGGATTGATGTCACAGTTTGCTGTGCATATATTCTCATCAAACAAATACAATTCAGGGAGGAAATCACAGATACTTAGGAACCAGGAAATAGCAACATCATTGTTAACATTCACTTAGATACCAATAGATGTTCAATAAAAAAAACTAATTTTCCCCACTTGTTAATTTTAATCCTTTAAATATATATATATACAGGTCAAATCAAATCAAATCAAAACTAAACCAACAGCCATCCAGTTGACTCTGACTCATGGGAACCCTATATTCATTTCCAAAACCTCAGATTTTTCTCAGAACAGTCTCCTCTACCTCCACGAGAGTGACTCCTGGATTCGAACTGCCAACCTTGCAGTTAATTCAATGTCTTTCTCACAGCATCACCAGGACACCTTTGACTAATTTTAAGTATAGGCAATTAGGAAAAGATAAAAACCCACAAAAAACCTGCATCCACTGCTTCACTGGTTACAAGCACTTTTTCAAATTTAATGTCCACCTACATATGTTATCCAGAGAATATTGACTTTACCATGGACTACCAGAAAGAACAAATCTGCCATGGATACTGTATGGCCAGGACGCTATTAGGAGCAATGCCAGTGAGACTTTGTCTCATGTAACTTGAAGATGGTATCAGGATGAACCTGTCAGTGAAGACAGACAATACAAGTAGATGGTATAGAAAGAAAGAAAGAAAAGAAGAAAGAGAGAGAGAGAGAGAGAGAGAGAGAGAGAGAGAGAAAGAAAGAAAGAAAGAAAGAAGAAAGATAGAAAGAAGGAAGGAAAGAAGTCTCTCAATGTAACGAACTGGCACCTTGGCTGTAGCCCCCAGGAACCATCGTGATAGTTAAAGTTCAACTCTGGGCAGTGTTTTGTTCTGTTGTGGACAGGATCACTGCAAGTCAGAACGGACTGCACTGCATGTTACCACTCTCCCAGGATCTTGCTGTGCTGCAGCTTCTCATTCAGCAGGGTTCAGGATACAGAGACACAGACACTATGTTTCTAACACCCTCCCCAGAGACACTGATGAGGTTTATAGATCTCCTGAGGAGAGGGAACCTTCTGTGTCCAACCACAAATACACATTTATCTTCTCTGTCTGATGCTCAGCTCATTGACTAACCTTTACATTCCTGGGTACTGAAATAGAATGCATGTGTGTACACAATGAAATCCCAGTAAAAGAGTTTGGTTTAACTTGGGTGAATCCAAAGGTAATGAAAACAAATAATCAAAGCACTCACAGCATTCCTAACAAAAGGAAAAGTAACACATTTACGTCTTTATTTAATGGAAAACTCTGGATTGTAACATGGGGATTCTTTAAAAGAGTGATAGCTGTTGCATTCTTTCTTATCATATTACAAATAGACAGTCGGTTTATACTCACTCTATTTGGCCGTACTACAAAATAAGGTATTAAAGAAATCCTTTTTTCTGTGATCTGTATGTTTCTCATGTGTAATTAGATATTCATATCATGTGTGAATAGATATTCATATCTATTCTGACTACAACTACTTCAGGCTAAACATTTTTATCAGTGAGAATATTGTTCCTGTAGCAAGCTGGCATATCCTACAATTCTGAACACATTTCTAAGCTCCAACTATTATTTTCTTAATAATAAACTAATTCCCCTGATTGCTTGAGGATAACTTGGGGAAATAGAATATGATACAAGAGTACTCTAAATTCAGAAGTCCCAACAAGTCAAGCATGCTGGATAGTTTCATTTGTACTTTAGTTTTTAATTCTGTGAGTTTTTTGACCTAAAAATTCCACTACATGGTAAGAAATTATTTCGAATACCACACAGTCAACATATGCTTGAAATAATGAATATTCTGACAACATATAACATACCCTAGCATTTTTGTTTTTAGTTTTTTTTTAGTGCTGATGGATTTCATGAATGAGTCACTCCAATGAAACCACCAAGCAACAGTCCTAGAAGAAAAACAACATGAAAAAGCACATAAATGGGGCATTTTACTCTGCATTGATAGCTAGATCCTACATTTCATTCAATATACCCAACATGAATGATTTCTCTATCTTCTCTGATGGAGCACACAAGAAAATCACCTTTCACATTTAAGGAGAGACATAGAGTCCAGCTGAATTACCAGGCACTCTTGGAAAAATAATAAGATAGCAAATTAAGAATGAATATTGCTCAGAATTGATGAACACAAGGGAATGTCTAAATAGCAATTTAGCAACTTTAAATCCTAATGTAATCAACTACATTACATGTACCTGGGGATTACATGAAGAAGCCAAATGGCCGTTATTCTAATGTACACTAGAGTTTATGGAGACTTGCAAATCATAAGGACACATGAAGGTAAAAGGAGAAAGGTTGGTTGCTTGTGATTCATTTCATAGAGGAACCGCCAAATTCAGCCCGTTAGAAATTCAAGCAGCACAGAATCATTATAGACCAAGGACTACAACAAACAGGAACGTGAACTAAGGAATAAAAAACCAAGTGCAGGACACCCATGCAGAGCTTTGTTCAGTTGCTTGTGAGATCTCTGGTTTTCATTGAGACAGGAACTAAAACTCTACCCTTCAATCGGTGGCAAGATTGTCAAACTGAGAACTATCTTTAGTGGGTCTCAGAGTCATTCAGCCTGACAAATGATTGAATAACCTTTCACATTTCCTTCCTGCACAGTTATTCTAAGAATCCATATGGGAAGTACAGAAATAGTGATGAAAAATCTCCTGAGGTCAGACTTGGGTACCGTGCGGGGGTTTGCAAGATGCTTTTGAGGAGAAAAAAGTTAGCTGGATATTTTTAAAACAGCAATATTATAGAGCTATAATTAGGGGTTAAATTCTTGATATATTGCATTTAATTTCTTAATCTTCCTAAAGAAAATGTGCATTCTCATAATCCACTGAAAGTTATTTGCACATTTGGAAAATATAGACTGGATAAAGCCCATGTATTAGAATAGAAGGATTTATATATGTACACACACATACCATAATATTCCTCCTCTAAGAAAGTAGTCTTCTGATAATGTTCTCAAGGACCTCTGGCTCTTGGAAAGCACCTGAGTTTTTTTGTTTTGTTTTCTTTTGTTTTCATTTGGTTCAGCTGAACTTACTCCAACAGTTTGCACATGACATGGTTATCACTAAGACTCCTGCTACACTTAAGAATAGCTGAAGATTCCTTGGGAAATATATATATATATATATATATATATATATATATATATACACACACACACACACACACACACACACACACACACAGATCTGCAAAATACTCCATTGAAATATTAAGGGTTTTTCAAAGGAGAACTTCACAGTTTCTGGTTCAATTCATGATAACGCTCTGTGCTTCCCAGGGTCGGCGAATTTTTCATGCTGTTTCTGCCACGTCTCATCTCTTCCTCAAACTCACTGCATCAAAGTGACCATATAGGACAGAGCAGATCTTCCCCTGTAGATTTCCAAGGCTGTAAACTAAGGAGGGGTGGTGGTGATTAAAAAGCCTCATCTTTCTCCTGCAGAACAGCTGATGGTTTCCAACTGCTGACCCTGCAGTTAGCCGCCCAACACCTAAGTCACTAGGCACTGGGGCTCTTCCTCCTACGCTTTCTATCGCATTGAGCATCCTATAAGATACAGTGATCAGCCTACATGGATTTGTTCTGATACGAACCAATTTTTGCATGCAGGTCAGTGTGAAAAGAAGGGAGAGCCTTCCAGCAGCCTAGTCCTATTTTTAAAGTATATCATACACCTTTTACGCCCACGTGACCTGTTAATGAGGTCTTGTATTATGTTCTCATAAAGTGTCTTATCACAGAATTTACACAATTTCAGAAAAATAGTATTTTTTTCTGCAAAGCAGGCTCACTTAAACACATACACATTCCTGTACCCTCACTGAAATATTCTCAAGACTTGGGATCAATACAGAGATGTTTCCAGAAAGGTTACTATGCATGCACACACACACACCCAAAAAAGACAAGGAAAAGAAATTCATAGTGAAAAGGAAGGTGTGTACCTGAGTTTTCCAAATTGCAAGATGAATCTACTTATTTGTCTATGAATTAATGTACTTTCAGAGCATCAGCTAAAGTTGGAATGTGGAACAGTATACATTAACAGGAGAGATGAAACAGATGCAATACACAGTTAAGATCAAAGAGCCCCATCAATTCATTCCGAGAGTCAGAACCCAGCTGAGCCTTCAAGCCCTGTCTGCATAATAAGAAAGGTTGACTAAAACATAAGGATTAAACAGATGAGCTGTCTCCTGCGGAGGCAGTAGGGGGAAACCCCACTGAGACACTTGTAAAGACACTTCAGAAGCACACACCTGCTCCTCCACAGTCAAACCTGCAGGAGACCAGGCTGGCCAAAGACAGTCCACCATGTACTGAATTGTGAGTTTTAGGTAAAAGGAAGATATGTCCAGTGGGTGTCATTTTCCTAGTCAAGATCTTTGCATTCCAGGAAAATGACAAATTAATGAATTGTCTCCATTTTTTTTCAAGGTGACTCACCTAAGTTTGCATATCAAAATGGAGCAATCGGAGTGAAAGTTTCTGATGTTATGAAGCAGCACAGGCAAGCGCAGAGCTCATGCTCTGTGGCTTAATGAACCATGGTTTGGGTTTTTTTATTTTTTGTAAAATCTTGAATATAACTCATAAAGGGATGAGGATGCTTCAAATAGTCTGTAGAAAAATGGAATGGATTATAACAAAATATTTCCACAAATGTTTGTAGCTCCCTGAATACCAATTTATATTCTCCATAATCAGAATATTACTATTTTTGATAACAGAAAATTCATCTCATTTTGATGAATGCATTAACAAGTTGCATTTATAACTATACTAAACTCTGGGAGCACAATTCACCAGCAAGTCAATTCGGATTCAAAGCGACCCTCTGTGATTTTGCAAGTGGAAACCTTTCCTTGATTTTGCAAGTGGAAACCTTTCCTCAAACCACACTCACAGCCACTGATTCAATGTCGACTCAAAGCAACCCCTCCGTGGGTTTCTTGCAATTGGGACTGTTGATAGGAGTGGAAATCCCACTCTTTCTCCAGAGGAGCTGCTGGCGGGTTTGAACTGCCAACCATGTGGATCTCAGCCCAATCTGTAACCACCATACTAAGAAAATCTTATCTTTCTACCATAGTGTGGATGGCGGTTTCTAAGTCCTGACTTTGTGGTTCTTGCCAAATTTGTAATCCACAGTGACATCAGGATTCCTCGGTATGGCCTAATCTATCAAGGGCACAGCACGGAAATAAAATGCACTTAAGATTCTGTGCCTGTGACAGGTAGCACATTTATTATATAGTTCTCACTACATTATTACATTACAGATACAGATATGAAATTACTGGGGACAAGAAACCAAATCCCCAAACTAGATTTTGAACAAAACTTTAAAAGTAGACTTGATGTGGATTAACTTTCATAAGATCAATTTAAAGAACAGTGAATAGATCCAAATAAACACTAAGAATTAGAATAGGTTTTATTCATCAAAAATAAGCAATAGTCACTTAAAATGAGAGTAATGGAATCTCCCTGGAGTACAGGAAGCTGTAAAATGTTAAGAAGTGGCTTCATGGAGTTGAAGGACAGTGTCTGTGACCTGCTTGGTAGCAGTCTAATTACATTATCATTCAGTCACTCAAAGAGCACAGTTTTACAGTGAAAATTATGCAGAAGGCATTAGGAGGGAGATGGAGAAGAATTAACCGTGAACCATAAATAACAACATAAATTCTTAGTGTCAAAAGGGTGATGTAGATAAATGCTGCAGAAATTGATCCTTTGGGTATATAGAAATATAATACATCTTTAAGAGGGAAGGGGTTGAGGAGAAGGTGGAGGAGAAGGAACTGCCATTCCTCAGTGGAGTTGATTCTGATTTCCAACAGCATAAAATCCAATTTAAGGGCATGTGTGATTCCAATTGGCAAACAGGTTGGAAGAGAGATGTGTGAGATCATAAAGATAAGGAAGCTAATTATGGGGAGTCTTAACTAGGGGATAAATAAGTTCGAACAAGATGCAGTCTTGAGAATCACTTGACATTCTAACTGTAAACTCAAACTATCAGACCCACTCCAGATGTTATGAAACAGAATCTTTGGAGATGGGATCTGAAAAATTGGAATTTTGAAAAAACTCACAAGCTATTATATTATGTATTTAAATATTGCAAAGTACCAGGGATATGTAAAGTCACTGGGGAAATGTGAGCTGAAGGATATATTAGATAGGTTGCTGGAGGAGAGGGCTGGGAGATCATAAGGAAGCACTCTGGAAAGGAAGTGCTCATCAGAATGCCTAAGTTTGATCCAGATGTGTAATAATAATAGCCACCTTTGCTTCATAAACATCCATGTCTTCACTTCTGTCAAAAGCTAAACCTCTTTCTCTAAATATCCATCAAATTTTACCATATGCCAACATAACAGTGCATCTTTAAGAATAACTGATGTTCAAACTATTCCAGTTAATCATTGATGTTATTGATTTTCAAGTACTGATTGGCAGACATCTCGCTCAATTCAGACCATTCCCACAAATGGAAGTTAGTTTTAATCACTAAATAAGTTAGAAAAGTCAAAATGTAAAGAAAAATAGTACTCAGTCTTGATGAAAGTAGTGGAAAAGGTAATTATTGATGCTTTATCTAGGACTTTAAACTGATTGAGAGGAAATCAGCAATGCCTAATGAATTTAAAACACCCAAGTTTTTCAACAAACTAAAATTTGCCCCTAATAGTCTAGTCTATATAAGTGACCACCTGAGTGCATGAGGACAGAGACATTGCACGCACTCTGCAAAGTTGTTAGCTCAAAGAGAAGGCTAAACACAATAAACAAGAACACTAAGGGACTGGTTGTATCAGGATACAAAGAAAATCTGTGCAATTATAGTCGGAAATGGTGAACATTTATGTTTGTCTTCTGGCTTACTGTTTAGAGAAATAGGAGTAATTGATTAAAATAGCAAAGTATAGAAATATGCAAATGATCATATTTTAAAATTTAAGTTTAAAAAAGTAATGTGTATTCATGCATCTCTGTATGTCTGTCTAGTGCGTTGTTTTTAAGAAAGGTTTAGTTAACAGTAGTTGGAGCTGGAAAATGTACTAAAGATTGGAGAGTGATAGTTTATAGATATCTGCATCACTTGGATGTTGTTTCCTAGCAATATACCAAAGTATTTCCGTACTTTAAAAATTAAAAAGCAATGAAAATTCAACCTTGAAGTAACTAAATTTTGTATAAAATCTATTAAATGCTTGTCAGAATTTTAAGTAAATTCTGAAAATAGTGTCAATTTTTAATAAGATATGGAAGGAAGCAGGTATGGAATTTCACCTCTCAAAAATCATACTGAAAAGTAAATGCTATATGTATATTGACTTCTACTTTGTCAAAACATTCCATTTCAGTTAACCAACCAAGCTTTCTATTTCATGGCTAAAACTTTATATTGTTAGAGTAGAGTTTGAAATAAATATGCACAATATTCAGTTTATAGGATAAATTAAATTATGCATTATGCTACTTATTCACTCCTTAGACAGTTCTTATAAATCTACTTCCAAACACACTTTGAATTCTTATTTATTTCCTATAGAATATGATAACATGAGAATGATGGGCATGAACATTTTCATTTATTAGTCATTTATTAGAATTACTAATTTTATATCTATATAATTTTTCCTACATAGCTATTTCTAAAATTATTAGCATAACATTAATGGTTATTTAAAATTCAAAAACTATTTTTCAAGTTTTAAACATCATTGATAAAACCTTAGAGCTTCATAATACAATTTATTATAATTAGGCAGACTTACATAATTCTTAGATTTCATTAAATTTTTATTCTTCAGCAATTGGTTTTAAGTTGGATTCTAGCTTCATTCTAATTATAAGAAATATGAAAGGGGGAAGTAAAATATAAAATCGTTTTGATGTCAATTAAATCACATCATTGTATCATTGATAGCACTCCCAGCCCCATGTGTCATTTGCTGACTCTGTATGTCCTAAGCAAGGGAATGGTTGTTCAAACCTATACAGACCAGAAATGAGGAGCAAATGATTTACTGAAGTGGTTGGTGCACCATGAAGGCAATGAGCAATCCTGGTAATCCTTGGTGGTGGTGTGCATTAAGCATTAGATGGGCAACCTCAAGGTCAGAGGTTCAAATCTATCAGCGCTTCACTGGAGAAAGATGCAACTATCTGCTCTGGTGGAGATTTACACTCTGGAGTTGCAATCAACTTGACTGAAATGTGTTTGACTTTGGGGGTCTCTAACTCTTGTAAAGAGCTTGGAGAGTACTGCTGATCTCAAGGTTGATGGTTCAAACCCACCAGTCACTCCCTAGAAAAAGGATAGAGATGAAGTTGCCTGCTCCCATAAAAAGGTAGAATATCGGAAACTCTAAGGAACAGTCTACTTTGTCCTCCATTGGGTTGATAGGATTTGGAACCACTCAATGGCAATGGTTTGTCAGTGTGCATATGGATTATACCATTTTAATTACATTTCCATTTCCTCTTTCAGATTTCTAAATGTCTTTCTTTATTGAAGGTGTATATTGTTCAATGACATTAAGAACATTCTTCAAATTGTGTTATCATTCTCACTATCCTTTTGTAATTATTCCACCATCATTATCTTAAACTCTGCCCCTTAAGCTTCTGAGCCACTTATTTTATACACTGTGAGGATATATGAGTAAACATCAAGTTCTTGAGAAAAAAATCATTCTTTCCTGAAATATAAAGTTAAAACATTTAATAAAATGAAAAAAATAACTGTAGAAAAGATTTTATCCTAATATAATATTGACAAAAAGACAAATTCCTGTTGGGGGAGATTGGAAGCCACTTTAAGCATACAATGCTAAAATAGAAGACTCATTACTCCCCAGTACGAGTCAGTGACCCACCAATTTTAGAGAGAATTGGAAGTTAGGTTGATATAAAGAACATTTAGAAAGGATTAACAATGAGTGCCAAGAAGAAGTTTATAGAAGAGGCAAAACTTGTGGAACCATTAGAAAATATTTCTAAGCATGCGTCATACTATTTCTGTGCCCTCAGCATTGATGATGGGAATGTAAAATGGTACAAACATTTTGAGAAACACTTGGGAGCTCTTGAGAGAATTGAACATAGAGCAAACATCTGAGCAAGCAATCCCAGTCTAGGGACAGACAGATGTAGAAGAACGGAAAGCAGAAACCTGTACAGCAAGGTCCAGTGGGGCATCTTTCACCTTAGCCGAAAGGTGGAATCAACCAAACTACCCAATTGACAGATAAAGTGTGTCTCTTTTTATTTCCTTCGACTATGAGAAAAATTATTAGTTTACTTTTAAAAAAGAGAAACAAAGCTTCATGCCATCAAGTCAGTGCCAATTTATAGCTTACAAGTTTTATCAAATGCTTGCTGAACATCTACTCTGTCCTAGGTCTAATCATAAGTACAAAGATGGAAATAGCAAATAGATATATTCCTGAAACAGATATGAGCTGTCTTTCTGGTTTTAAAGCTGTTTGCAGGGAAATAATTCTAAAATCTCTATTAGCAATGTTTTTCAGTACCATCACAGCTTACTTCAACCCCATAGAATAATTACACTGTGTACCTTATTTTATTGATTTTCAGAAAACATAGTGTGTTATTTTTGTATTGATTTTTGTTAACTGCACTGGTGGTGTAAATGATTAAGCATTTGACAGCTAAGCAAAGAGTTGAAGTCTCCAACCCGTCCAGTGACTTTCTCCAGGGGAGAAAGACCCGATGGTTTGCTGCTACAAAGATGAAAGCCAAGGAAATCCTCTAGAACAGTCTGCTTTGATCAATTGAGCCAATATGAGTTGAAATCGACTAGTTCACTCCTGACAATATACACAAAATCTATGAGAGCCATGACTATTTTTATCTTAAGAATCTATTAAAGGACAGCATGGTAGACTAATAAAAACACATTAATATTTGGTGCAGACTAGACCTGGCAAAAAGAAGCTGATAGAAAAGTAAACCAGTTCCATTTTAAATTTATACTACATACGTCATATCAAAAAGGTACCTGTCCACCCATGGATTTCTTAATATTTCAAATTTAATCCCCATCCATCTTGATTTACTTTTGCCTTGAGATCAATGAAAACTTATTTTCAAAATAATGACCATCATGGAGCACTCATGATGTTTGTGGGGGATGGGGGTCGATGGCAAACTTCTGAAACTTTGGCCTTGGAAACAATCACTTGAACACTATTGAAAGGTTTCACAAAGTCAGTTCCTCTAAAATTTTAAAACTCATCATAGGGCTGAGCCCCAGTGGCGTAGTGGTTGTGCGCGGGACTGCGGCCCACTGGGACGGAGGTTCAATTCCAGCAGTGGGGCTGGGCCTCCTACTCCCACCACCGGAGAGCAGTGATGCACCCCCCCCAAAAAAAAACTCATCATAATTTATCACAGTATTTGTGCACATCCAGAACCCTCTCTTTTTCTTCTTCTTCAAAATACCGTGGCTACATATCCAACAGGTGAATTCATTAACTTCATTATTAATTCAGATGATTTTTTTTCATTTCTGTTAAGCCCCAAGGTTTTCTCATTCAGATCAGCCCTCTGTGTTCCATGAAACGTAATCAATCTCTATTATAGTCATGAAAATGGTATTTGTCACTTTGCTGACAAAAATAGGAAAAAAATCAATATATCTTCCAAGGCTGAGCAGGCATTTAATGAATGAATTGAGGTCTGTTAGAGAAATATAGCTTGCCTGGGATTTAGGACATGCTAATAAAAATCCAGAACATTCACAGAGAGTTGGCTGATGAGATATATAGATGTGGCATAGAAATTAATATTGGGCATTAGCATAACATGCCATTTCTAATACTGACAACAAAATGGATTTAGACAGGCAAATCTCCCAGGGGCACACCATTTGAAAACAAAACAAATCAGAAAACAAGATCCATATTCTAAGACAAAGGATCATCTCAAGGATCATTAGGAAGAGGTAACATCTTGGAGTTTTCCTTTTTCACTTTGAATACATTTTTCCAGCATTGAGAGCTAATCTGAGGGTTGCAAAATTGTAAAACTCATTCACAATGAAACACTTGAGCTACTGTCATCTGGAAATAGGAAGTTGGCACTGAGTTTCTTTAGGGTAAAACTTATGGCAATACTAACTGTAGAGCTACAATGTGGTGCTGCCAAGTTACAGAATCCACAGGACATCCTGCCAGTGCACATTCCCCACCCCCCCCAGCACCACCAACTTGAACCTGGAATGCTGAGTCTCTGCTGCGCTACCCTGTGGCAAAGGGCAAGCTGCCATTCCTCCACCCTTGATGACTGACCTCTTGTCTAAGGGATGACTCTTCCAATTAGAAAGTGCTGTTTTTAGCAGGAATCTTTTTTTTTTTTTTTTTTTTTTAACAAACATCATTCTTTGGTCCTAGTCTCTCTTTGGAGGAATGTAAGCTCACTCTGCTCCCTGGCTTTTGAATCAGTCCTGAAATAGCTTGATGTCAGCTATTATTTCCCCCTATCCTCTTTGTTAGGGGGTGCAACCTATGAAGCCCTTTCCTCCACAGAATGCCACTTGCGAGAGTGTGTGCTTTTCAGAAAGTTCAAGATGCTCTCAAACTATCAGTATCCCCTTTAATATGCCAAACTTCAAGTAAATGTAAAAGCACAGTGACTGATAAAAATAAATCCATTATAGCCCTTATCTACTATATTTTAAATAGTGTATTTACTGAAGTACTATAAAAATGAACTCCCTCTTTGTCTCTTTCTCAAAACAACTTCAGTCCATTTTTTCTAGATTAAATTAATAATCTGTATGAATAGAAGCTCCTTGCAGGCATGCATTCTTATATGTCCTGTTTATAGTTTCATCTTTAGTATTTAATACACAGTAGCCACTCAATAAATATTTTGTGGAATAAATCTAGTCATGTTGAAATAAATTAGCCAATTAAAACTGCTAGATTTCAGTTTGGTTGCACTTTTGATAAGATAAAAGACTTCCATTCTGTACTCACCAAGCTAACTTTAAAAAATCTAAATATCAGGGTTTGCATTTGCTAACTATTGTCTTATTGGTTTTGTTGGAAAGTTCACAATAGTTAAAAATTTCTCTAAGTGCATGCAAGTACCAAACACAAGACTAAAATCAGGGAGCATAGTTAGCCTATGAAACATAATGATTCCAAGGAATTTTATCGTTACCACAACCCATAGTTTTATACTGCAAAGTAAATAACTCTCTATAAGAAAATTAATTCTACCATTAATCCTCCTGCAATCAGTTATTTAACTTGCCCTTTGAAATATCTTTCATTGCTAGCAACACCTGAGGCACAGTGAGATGAATGACTTTACTCTGAGTCTCATGTCATGAAATGCCAGGATCGAGATTCACATTCAGGTTTCTCAGAACCCAGGTATCATCTTATTTTTACTATTCCATGTTATTCATTACAGAAAATGAAAAAGATAATATAAAAGGAAAAAATAAGCAAGGAAGTTCTAAAAAGAAACACTCTAGAATAATTTGTATTTCTTCTGATGAAGAGGAGAGTTACAATTTCTCAAATAGTTATTGAACTATAATTTATCCCCTAAAGAACCATTCATATAAAAATGTTTTCCCATCTCTGCTCCGCAGTATTGAAGAGAGACTTAACAGTTTCTTTTATTTCAATGTTGAAGTTTAAATCTAGTTTTGAGTATTTGTTCTTTTGAATAAGTGGTCTAGTAGAGAAGAAAATAATAAAAAGAATAATTTAGAAGGTAGAAACAAGTGCTCAAATCATGGACTCTATATTAATAAACTTTGCTTGCTCAAGGTTTAAATAATTACTCAGTGAAAATAAAGAGCAAATTGTACATTAAGAAAATACAGAAAACGTGCATGTTTGATGGCAAGGAGTCAAAAGAGACTAGTGATAAATTGAATGAAGGTAATAAATTGACCATTTGATGTGTTTGTGTTGATTAGAATGAAAGCCTGCTCTTGTAACCTATTTGGTTACAGAAAGCAACAACAGATGTGAGAAAAGATTCAGTTAATTTAACCCATCAATAATAAACAATTGCCAGTCTAGTAAAATTGCCAGTACTACTAGTGATTGAGTCAATTTCTACTTTGGTGATCCCACATAATGTCTGAGAATTGTGTTTAATAGAGTTTTCAATAGCTGGGCTCAAAAACTTCTAAGCATTTCTTCCAAGATTTGGGGTAAATTTGAATCTCCATCAATGTGTTTAGCAGCCAATTGTATTCAAAGTTGGCATCACCCAGTGACTCCTCAGTAAAAAAACTATTTTTCTCATCTAGGTTAACATACTACAGAAGAAAACCCAATAATCCCTTCTTTGACTAATGGCATGACCACACAATATACCAGCATGTTAAATAGCTTGAAAATCTACTTGTATTAAATAGAAGCACATAGACTTTCATCTGAAGTTGCATCTTCATTTATAACAATTTTTGGATTCTTAATACACTTTGCAATTTGTTCAGTTACAAAATCAAAATGTGACTCATAGAAATAATTTACAAGATGACAACAATGAAAACCGAAGTCTTATTTTTTCTATGACCTTAACTTCTTTGTTTTTCATGAACAGGATTATTCAGTGCTTTCTTCTTTGTTGGCATTCTCAGAAAACGTTTTCTCATACAAGGTTATTTCTCACCAGAATAACTAAATTGCTTCACTTTTGAGGTCACCAAACAAATCAAGTTCATTAAAGTTCCTTACTTTGTATTTAACAGAACAGATTGCACCATGTTTTAAGAGACTGCTATACTACCTCTTCCATAAATGCTTCTTCTAATTCTCAAAGTATAAAATCTAGAAACTGACCCACACAAGAAACCTTTGTTGACTGCAGTGTCAAACACTGTGCTACACCATGTGGATTTGAAAAAATAAGACATTCTTGATGTAAAATATATATATATTTATAAACCAATTCCAAACCCAGATAGATGCTATAGAGCACAGGAAAACAGTTCCATGGGGTTTCTGAGGCTGTAAATCCTTGTGTACAAGACACAGCAGACTGTAACGTCTTTTTTTCTGAGGAACAGCTAGGAAGTTTGAACCACAAAGCATTCCATTAGCAGCTCAATGCTGAAGTTCCAGACCCAATTCCACAGTTATCATGTAGATTCTGATGCACAGCAAACCTACATAGTGTTTCTGAGGCTATAGATCTTTATAGAAGGAGATAGATGTCTTTATAGAACCTGACAATCTCATCTTTCTCTGGAAGAATAGTTTGTGGGCTTGAACTGCCCACCTGGCAACAGCCAAATGCCCAACCCACATGCCACTGGGATACTTTAACTTACAACACGGTGAAATAACATTGGAGCAGTTTAAGTGCCCTATTTAAGTAGACTCAGGTTACTGGCACCTGGAAAAGAGCCTGTCAGATAGCAAGCACTCAAAAAAATGTATTGACTGAAAACCCCAAAAGATCACAATTGCACCTATGTTTGGGAGAGAGAACTATCTGACCTTGCTCACTTTTCTCTCCAGAATGTTTTGATCTCTTTCAGGATATAATAATAATTTTCTTTTAAAAAACTACCAGTTTAATTGTCCATATACTCAAGCAACTACCAATTTAATAGCCCAACCAAGAGATTGTATTGACTGTTAGGTAGAATACTCTAAGCCAGATCCTTGAAGGAAAGTAGTTATTTTAATGTTGACTTCACTGAGGCTCTGGGGGTATAAAGTGACATATATGGCTTTGAAATAGGCTAGAACAGTGAATCAGGCCTACAAATGCAGTATACAGTCTACTTGTTACAAGCTCCAGAGCAGTGCAGCGACCCTTTCAGATAGTCCCTCATGTGGTGGTGACCCCTCAGCCATAAAATTATTTTTGTTGCTACTTCATAACTGTAATTTTGTTACTGTTATGAATCAGGCAACCCTGTGAAAGGGCCATTCGACCTCCAAAGTGGTCACAACCCACAGCTTGAGAACTGTTATTCTAGAACACAGTCATGAAAAAAAGGTTTTCATTCTTGAAAGCTGACTTCAACCACTTGCATGACAGAAATTAAAGGTTTGATTTCAGATGCCAGCAGGATAAAAACCCCATTTCAGTCATTCATCGCCAAAGGAAGCTCTATAAGTAAATTCATAAATATACTTTGCATATGGTCTGTCTTTGATATTCTTTACTAACTAGAATGCAAGTTGAGACTTGAACAATTATAACACTGGCTGTTGAGAAAAAGTAATGGATGGTGTCCTGGTTAAAATTCAACGGACAAACTCTCTGAGAATGAATTTTACTACAGAAACTCAAGGAAGTGAAACTAATGACACTGGAGTGTCTCTATTTGTGTCATCTTATGCACAATATATATGGTGAATCCAGGATGGGACAAGAAGCTGATTACTATCTATTTGTCTTCCTTTAAAGCTCTTAAAAATACTAATCAAGGGCTGAGCCCCGGTGGCATAGTGGTTGTGCGCGGGACTGCGGCCCACTGGGACGGAGGTTCAATTCCAGCAGTGGGGCTGACCCTCCTACTCCCACCACCGAGAGCAGTGATGCCAAAAAAAAAAAAAATACTAATCAAGCCTTCCTGCCTGAACCTTCCAAATTACCGTACAAAAAGAAAAACCATGCTGTGTTTCCTATCTAGTCTCCACTGCCCTGTGTCTGCTTGCTTCACTTTGTTCTCATTTCATGCCCTGAATCAGTCCATAACTCGGTGCAAATCAATCAGTGGAGCTTTTCCATTCTTGTCCCCAAGTCATTCGGTGGTGCAGGAGAGAGTTACACCATGGGGCAGATGGATGGCACTGAAACAGGGATAGTTCCTCTGGTTTGGATTAGTCCCCTCACATCTACTCAACTGCTTGTTCTCATCCTCAAGACAGCTATTACAGAGTTTTACTACCCTCTTGACTTGTCGCCTTTCAGCTGAACACCGTGCATTCCTGTTCCAAAGACATGAAAGAAACCCAGCGATGAAAGCCTCTTCACTTTACCACTCTGCAATCCACTCCAGAATCCTTCCTCCTCCCGTTTTTTCTCAGCAAGGCTTGTCTTTCTGGACACTGGATTGCATTCCCTTCCACTTCCCCCAAGAATACTGCTCTATCATCTGATGGTCCTTTCTGTTTCATCACCAGCATCCCTATGAAGATGCCGTGGCGTCCATGGCACCACTCTTCCCTGAGTCTCCCTGTTTTCAGTCTGCTCCCTTGACTCTTCCATGCAATGCGAGCTCCTTTGCCTAACTTTAGTCTGTGGTGCTCTCGCAAGCTCTCATTCACTCTCCTAGAAAAGGAGTGGAAGGAAGCATATTCTACCACGACAACAGTACTATTTCCACCTTCCAACAAGCACAGATCTGTCTCCTTTGGGTGCTAGGGCCATGTGTTCACCCTTTACTAGAGCTCTATACTAGAAGTTCTAAGTGCAGGATCCTTGATTACATAGGAATCATCATTCTCCATTCCAGAATTCTGTACCAGAAACTTCTGAGAACGCTCTCCCTGACATTTCTTCTTTGTCCCACCACAATCAATTCATTCCAACCAGAACTCTTTGTTCAATGAATCTAACCTTTCTTCTCCTCTAGTCTCATCATGGCTACTTGAAGGAAGCCCTTATATTACGGGGTTTGAAAACTAGAAAATGTTCTAAAGCAGTGCCGATTTGTTTCTCTCCATGACAATATGTATGCTCTGTTTTGCCTTGAATAGTTAGCTTTCTATAGCAACAAAAGCAAAAAGTCCCAACAACAAAAGTATTTCAAACACAAACAAAAAAAAAACACAAATAACTTGGTTGTTCATTTCAGTTAAAACTTTAGACTCTGTTGACTTTCATTCAACATTCATCATTGCCCTAGACTGTCAATTCATCTTTCTAATCCATTAGCTCCTTTCCCTTCTACAAATTCAACCCTCCACTTTATGGAGTTTCTCACCATACATTTTGCTTGGTTGCTTGTTTCATCTAGAATGATGTTCCATCTATGTCTTCATTTCATAAACCTATATTCTTCAATAATCAACTTAATGGTCATATTTATTTTAATGCAAACTTTCCCAGCTAACCTGTAGAAAGTTGCTGGCTCCAATCAAATCCTCTAATTGCTCAACTGTTTTATGTTTTTGTTTCTTTAGTTCTTTATGGCAATGATCCATTTTTCTGTCAATTTCACTTGACAGTGAAATTCTTTAAATCAGATAATTTTTCTTACCCACCTCTCAAGCTTCAGAGTCTAGTCAATAGTTAAAATATAAAGACTATAAGAGGCAAACATCCATATCAAGTTGACTAACCACAAATATTTTACATTAACCTCCAATTAATCACTAGATAGGAATTCAACTAGGAAGAGGGATTTCTTAGGTTCACTTTTGTTTCAGTGTCTACTATCCTATGAAAAAAACTTAGAAATCCCATCTATTTGTGTACTTGTTCCAGAAAGAGCTTTATAATTGCATATCATCTTAAACATTCCCACACTAGCTATAAGGAACCTTGATTCCAGCTCTGAATTCTTTCTGTAGACTTTATTCAGCATCAAATTCTTTACTAGAAGATACTCATTCAAAAAATTGCATTCATAGTTTATTACCTCAAACCAAAAGCCAAACTCACTAAGTTCCGTCAATTCTGACTTATGGAGACTACTACATCACAGAATACAGCAGTCCCATAAGGCTTCTGAGACTGCAAATCTCTCTAGAAGAATACTGCCTCATTTGTTTCCCCTGGAATAGATGATAGGATTGAACCCCCAACCTATTAGTGGGCTGCCCAATGCCGAACATATTGTACCACACTGATTGCCTGAGTATTCTCAAATCGGACTTGTGCTCATGCTCATTTGCAGTTATGTAAGCATAATAATAGGAGTTAAGTATTAATATTTTTTCTAATTGCTTTTCAAGTGCCTTAAGGGAAACCATTATACTGATTCTGCCTTAGCGTCACTAGACAATTTGCACACATCAGACAACAAAATTTCACCTATTTCCAAGTATGCATCCCAGAGAGAATGAGGAACCAAATGTTTTCTAATTTAATTGTTCATAAGTCATCACTAGCAAAGTGACATAAAAGGGAACATAACATGAAGATTAAAATAAGATGCTCTGTAGCAGGGGTGACCAAGGTTTCCTGCAAAGTAATCCTTCTTATATTACTTTCTTTGCCATTTCCTTCTCTGAGCAGAGAGGCTAAATCCAAGACTCATTTTCTATGTTTCAGATGGGGAGGCCTCAGTACAGACACAATACTGAGAAATTACTTATTTTCCTTTCCTCACATCCTTCATATAAAACATATTGATGTCTGAAGTCATATGTATTTGGATATCCTAAATATAATAAAGAATTAAATGACCTCTTATAGCAAATGTGCTTTTCCCTGAAAACCTCTTTTTACATCATATCCTCTAAAAGAAACACAACACTGAGTGTCTTTTCTGTTAATACGAAGACAAAAATGAAAGGTGAGGCTTCTAACATTCCATTCATTTGCACATGCAGGTAATTTTGCTGATAATGTTTTACGGCAATATTTGAATGTTATGATGAAAATGCCACCATAAAATAGGAGATATATTTTTGGAAACCTAGTTATTAAAGCTTAAATTAAACTTAGTCATTAAAATGTGTGTGCCTATGCATTCTTATCAGGTATTTATATCTACACTTAGCTGGCTTGAGATTTAATATGGCATAATAAGACAGAACCATAATAATATGTGATTAATTAGCATGGCCTTCACTAGCTCAGCTGAAGAAAATGTCTGGGAGTTCATTAAAGATAACTACAAGTTCTGCAATATCATGTGTGTTTTTAAAGATCTCTAGAGCTAATATTAAAATAGAACAGTTCAGTCGGCTCTGTTCTCATGGAAGAAAGACCCATAACTGGGTCTCAGCCAAGAGTGGGACCCAAAGGGAGGAGGTAGAAAGAGTGCGGAAGGAGAAAGCAGGAAAGAGTGGACTGAGGTCCATCTTCTGAGCTTCATGTGATATGTGATATTTTTGATCAAGAGAGTGACTTCTTTAATACAAACAAACCCACTGCCACTGAGCGCATTCTGATTCACAGTGACCCTTCAGACCAGAGTAAAACTTCCCTAGAATTTCTGAGACTATAAATCTTTACAGTAGCAGAAAGCCTCACCTCTCCCCTGTACGGTGATTGGTGGGTCTGACCTGCTAGCTTTGCTGTCAGCAACCCAACTCCTAACGCTACACTACTCTAGAAGTCAGCAAGTGTGTCTCTGAGGAATGCATTTTCTGTGGGTTTTTAAAATGGATTTTCTGTGGGTTTTTTTTTCCTGTGTTTCAAACCCAGGATAGGTAAGTCTATAGAAACAGATTCCACCCTCCAGCTCTTTCCCTGTAGACTGTTATTGATGAACAGTATTGAGATTGTTCAGTATGTCCTTACAAGATATCAAACAATTATGTCTTGCTGATAGGACATTTTGGAATTAACTTCATATGATCGAGGGGGTGTTTACTATCTCCGTTCACTTAAGCCCATTCCATAATCTAGCGTTAGTTCTCAGTGAGCTTTTGTGGGAGAGGAGAGTGCAATCTATTTCATACTCACTATTCAACAACAACACGGGAGCTAGGTTCAAAGGAACATCTGGGCTTTCAAACTCTCTTAAAATGCTGGGAGAGCTGGTCTTGCTGGACCCATAGGAAAGCCTGTTCCCTTGCTGTCCTGGCTGCGTCTGCCTTTCCCACAGTGCTAGTTCTCCACTCTACCCTGTCGTTGCTCTCAGTGAGTCAGCTGCCAAGCCTGGCCCATTTGAGTCCACTCTCTAATCCAGACGGCCTAGAAAACTAATTTATATTTTGAAGAATATTTCCTCCATATTTTCCCATGCTATGTAGAGTACGAATGAAAGCAACCTTCATCATACATGCTTCAGAGCTTGCATAGTACTTTCATAAACTAATGCAATTCACAATCACCCTGTGAGGCAGGCCTTCTTTCCCTATGACACTGTTGAGAGAAAAGAAGCTGTGCGAGATTAAAAGATATACTCCAGATGACTCTGCTTGAATTGGAATGATGCCTGGGTCTTTTGTTTCCTTGTAACTGGTCTTCCCGACTCTCCCACAATATGTTCAAATTCTTCTATTCTTACATTGATTCAATGTCTCAACCTTAATATGGAACCCCCTGTGAACGCTCAGATATTTGCAACATCTTTTTACCAAACTTTCATATCCAGTGGTCTCAAATTCTGGATCATCTCACCCTTTATTCACTCCAATTGGTCTAATGGATTAAGCTTTAGGCTGCTCACCACAAGGTCAGAAGTTTGAACCCATTAGATGTTCCACTGGAGACAGATGGGACTTTGTGCTTCTGTCAAGGTTCACAGCCGAAGGGGCAGTTCTACATTGTCCAATAATGTTCGCTATGAGTCAGAGTTGATTTGATGACAGTGAGTTCTGTTTAGGCTTATGGTCAATATTCTCTGGCTTTCAGTTGAATCTTCATTTCATTTTTTTTTGGGGGGGGAAGCATCACTGCTCTCTGGTGGTGGGAGTAGGAGGCCCAGCCCCACTGCTGGAATTGAACCTCCGTCCCAGTGGGCCGCAGTCCCGCACACAACTACTACGCCACCGGGGCTCAGCCTGAATCTTCATTTCATGTAGAAACTTGGCCAGATATTTACTCCAAAATTGGATAAGTGTCCTTCCCTTTGACTCTTCCTGTTCTCACAGGTCAGAATGCTTCAGAATGGAGAAAAAAGTGTTCCAATCACTGCAGTGTCTCCATTCTCTCAAACTCAGTCGGCACATAGGCAGGCATGGAGACAAGATACTTTGTTTAATTTAGTTTTTGAACAGCATTTAATTGTATCCATCCACATCAAATGAATAGCAACTGGCATTTCTCTGGCATTACTGTCAACATGTCTGGGTGCAGAGTGCATTAACTGCTGATCTTGCCAGAACAGCAACATTCAAGATGAAAAAACAGAGCTACTTCTGTGACTGGATTTCCCAGTCTGTATGGGGTTTTGCTACCTTCACACCTGAGCTGCAATTGACCGCAGTCTTGTCACTCCTTAGCAATGACCTCAAGTTCTATGCTGATCCACCCAATATCGAATTTGCAGCCCAGCCTTGGCAGACAGTTGATAAGGCTCACTCGAGCATTTTTTCCCGTTGTTAAACATTATCTTGGCTAGTCTGCCAGTTAGCAAAGCATGCTTCCAGTCTTCACCCCTCAAAATGCTTATTTCCTTTTATAAGCACCAGTATTATTCCCGGATACTAAAAGATACATAATAATAAAGGTGTTTTAAAACATGCTCTACTCTCACTACCGGTTATTTACTCATTTTCCATTTTCTAAATGAAAGCTTTTTATTCTCCCTAGGTTCCTCTACCTAAAATTGAAAAAGTGGGAACATTATTTTTAACTCCAAGCTATCATGCTATCACAGGTGTGCCTGGTTTCTGCCGCTCCTCAAAGATGAGGCTGAACTCCTAGTTTATAGTTCGAAGCTCATTAACTACAGATGGGTCTTATCCTGGGGAAGGATAGAAATAAAAATAATAAACAGCTGCCGAGTTTTTGAACAAAGAAGGAGCTTGCTGGCAAAAGCAGTACCACAAGGACAGGCAATCAGGAAATATTGGGAGCACCAAACGCATTGTGCTTCCAATCTCACTAGTGTGTCGCTGTAAAAAACATGGCGAGGAGAAGCCGAGAAGCCATATGAAAGAGGCCTTCAAAAGAGTCCGGAATAAGCGTCTCAAAAAAAATAGATCATGAAGGAGAAGAACCCAGAGAAAGTCTCCTTCGATAGTCTCTTCCTTTCTGGCAGCAAGCCCCACAGTCCTCTCTAGGTCACTCTGTATCCCTGGCCCTCCCCAGTGGGCCTGGTACCTTTTTTCATAAGTGTATCTGCAGGATACACAGGAAGCCCCTAGAAGGAGCACGCTCACAGCAGCAAATATTCATAACTTGCTGCTCAAAGGATAGATGACTACCTTAAGTTTGATAAGATGATTACCTGGTATCTCTTAAGATCCAGAGTGGAGTTTTCGGAAAGGTTAACATCCGCGTATTCGCGCAGCGGTGCCTGGGAGGAAGAGGCGGGTGTTACACTTGCTTTATAAACCCGGTGGCCCAGAGCTCTCTCTACTCCGACATATCTGGGTGTGCAGACTCAGACTCGATGATGGTTTTTTTTTGAGGGTCGTTAAGGAAGTGATCAATAAGAGAGCCTTTGAAAGACAAGCAATGGCCCTCTAGGTCTGCCACCGTTCTCCACTGGCTTCACACTGAAGCCAGCAACAGGTCCAAACAGAAACTCCGAACAAGCAATCAAGGTTCATACAGTCGAGACTAACCAGGACCAGAGCTGGCCTCCGGTTTCATGCAGACTGTGCTTGGAGGGGTGGATGAGGGACCATGCAAGGGAGGTCCTTCACTCCCCCAAACTCATTAGTTTGGGCTAGAAATCTAGGATATGATGTTCTAAATCAGCATCAAAAAATAGCGAAACACTTTCTGTCTGCTAAGCCTTTTCTCTGGTCTATTTCCTGCGGATAGTTCCACGGGTGGCAGGGAAGCTAGGTACCCGCCACAGTCCTTCTTCTCCCCTGGGAGACCCACGTCGGCTGTTTTCCACAGGCACGCTATTTTAAGATTTGCTTTGGGGAATGCTGAAAAGGGGACTGTTGCTCAGCGGAGGGGCTCTGCAACGTAGCAGGTGACACGCGTTTCTCCAGCCCTGGTGGAAACTAAATGGAGATATTTCCTTTGCTGGCTTTGTTATCCCGCTTCTTTTAATTTCTTTAACCTGCTTGGAAGTGACAGGAATGGGTATTAATTAATCAGCCCAACAAAGAACCTGTCCTTTGGAGGGAAAGCAATATGCTGCCATATCTGATCTCATACTTGCATCAAATGAATTTAGGCACAGAGGCTCACGTTCCTTGTTGAGTGCGTTAGAGGAGAGCAGGCCTTCAAAAGATAGGTGGTGTTATCCAGAAATTAATTTATTAAGGTCAATGGCTATATTTTGGAGACATCCTACTTAATTTAGTTAGGCTAAAACAAAATTCTTTAAGGGCAATGTCTTTTAACTTTATGTGCTTTCAGTGCATTCCAACTTGGGTACTATTTAAAGCCTCACTAGTAAGTCTCACTCAGAGCCATTGGGTCAAATACTATTCATAGTGACCCTGTCGTAAGGTGACCAGACATCTGCTTTTCAACAAGTTAACAAAGTCCCGCGGTGTTTGAAAATTCAAATAAATATATTGCAATACTTTTTTTGTGTTCAATGAAAATTTTTGTTGCTCCGTATAGACCAAATTTTTAATCAGAGCCCACTATGCCACCAGGGCTTCTTCACTAGTAAAGAGTAGCACTAAACCCATGGCTTCAAGATTTAGCTAATGAGTGAGTAACTGGCTTATCTCTATCTAGGTGCTAGAAAGCCTTCTACGTAGACTGGTGGCTACGTAGATATAGGCACAGAAAAGGTAAGCAACCACTTAGAAACTAGCATCACAATGTGAAGTCCCTGAGTGGACTGAATGGTTAGAGGGCCCAAGTGCTGACTGAAAGGTGGAGGTTCCAATCTACCGAGAGGTGCCTCAGAAGAAAGGTCTGGTGATCTACTTTTGAAACATTAGCCCCTGAAAGCCCCATGGGGCACAGTTCTATTCTGACACCACTGATCAACATGAGTTGGAGTTGTCTTCAGAATAATTCTTGTGTCAATAGCACTGTGACTGAGCAATTTATGCTTGTTGACTCACAATAAAAATTGGGTTTACTTTTTTGCCTGTCTTTTTAAAATGTTAATTTCCAAGTAATTCAATGTTAACCTATTTTATAAAGTATGGAGCTGCAGCAAAGGACAAGTTAAAATATGGTGATGAGTGTGGGGGTTGGTCCTTGCTGGAGAATAGCAGCATTCAGAGAGGTAGAATGATGAGGTGTGAGGACCAGGAGATTAGGCTGTCTTCTACACAGAGATATGGAGGCAAGTACCCTACCGCCTTCTGCATCAATGGCCTCACTGTAAAATGCACATAGTGATGCATGCAGACATTTCAGAGTCCTTGGGAAAAGGCAATAAAAAATGACTTTGGCATCAATGAACCCTTAGGTTAATCAACTGTACAATGGATTTATTAGCCTCTGTGCAGAGGCTTGTTGTAAAGACCAAAATAAGATAACTCTGTAAAGTCTGCTGCTCAGTATCAAGTCAATGTCTTGCAAACGTTCAAAATGAGCAGTTACTCTTCCTGATGTTAGGACTATTCAGGGAGTTCAACAAATATTCATTGTCCTTTCTTCCCATTTATGTAGAAGGACCTGCAAATATTATCACGGCCACCATCCAAATTGCTGGGTGACTTGGACATATCCTGGTCTGATGTTGACAAATACTAATGCTATTTTAAAAAAAAAGGAGCCCTTTGAGAAAAAAATGTGAGGGGCTAGCCCATCAACATGTGTTTCTTCTCATCACCCATGAATATTTCTCCTCTTTCACCTTCATTGGGAATATTCTCCTTGAGGATGTCTTTGCATGGTGATATAATTTGGGGCAACTGAATGTGGCAGTGACGTCATAAGAAGGCACTGAATAGTTGTTTCAGGGCATGAGGGAAAACACTAATGAGAGATTAGCTGTATAGAGTTAAGTTTTATAATCCAAGTTTTTCTTTCACAAATTACTAAGTGTATCTTTTCAAGACATCCCCTCATTTAAAAATTGCTTGATTGAATGATAGTTGTAATGGGGACAAAGATGAAAGACAAGTGAAGCTTCCAGAAAGAACACTTTCAAAATTATATAAAAAATACTTTCACAGAATGGGAAAATCCTTGTGTCCTCACTTTACTGTCAAACTGAGACTGAGACATTAAACTGTTTTCCAAGCAAAACCATGCCTGAAACTTAGTGTTTCTAACCCAAGATCCATGCACCGAAAACACAGGAGAAACAGAATTACACCAAAAAGTAGAGTATTTCAGAGAGTATCTCAAAATACTAGTTTGATGTGCAACAAACAAACAAACAAAATTCAAAATATTTAAATCATAAACAGAGACCTTTGTCAAGGAAGTACAATGGATAACTAAAAATAAAGCTGTGGAAGGGGAGAAAATAACAAGAAAATTAGGGAGGAAATACTCCAAGGACTCCAGCTTGTTGTCAAGGCATAACTAGATTCAGAACCCACAGACACAAATGGGGAAAAAAGAAAAGAAAATGCTGACAGACATTCCTAACTAGCCCCGGGCTGAGAGAGAGGCGGGCTTTGAGGATGTCAGCTGAACTGAAAGTCCCAGAAACACCAGCAGCAGCAGAACTAACTTTGCCCCTTGGCCCACTTAGCCAGTCTCACTCTGGGGATTTCTCCGAAATGCAAGGGATAGGCCACACCCTCCTTCAGCTGCTACTGGATGCTTGCACCCTGAACAGCAAAACTTGACCAAAGGTTGGTGGCCTTTTAAAAGGCACTTCTTGAAAATATTCCCAGTCATCTATCTAGACCAGTGGTTCTCAACCTTCCTGATACCACGACCCTTTAATACAGTTCCTCATGTTGTGATGAACCCCCAACCATAAAATTATTTTCATTTCTACTTCATAACTGTCATTTTGCTGCTGTTATGAATTGGGCAACACTTGTGAAAAAGTCGTTTGACTCCCCCAAAGGGATCATAACCCATAGATTAAGAACTGTTGATCTAGACCCTTTCTGATGAATTTCCAGTCCTTGTCTAAAAGGAGATTTTTACTGCTAACGGAAGAAGAGTGAACCCTGGTAGCTGGTAATTCAATTCTAAGTGCTCAGCTGATAACTGAGAATTTAGGGAGCTGGTGATGTGCATCCACAAAGATTACTGCATAGAAAACTCCATGGGGAGCTTCCACTTCATCAATTGGGTTGGATTAGAGGTTAAAAAAAAACTACTGGATGGAAAATATAATGAAACCAAACCCACTGCCAACTTGGTATTTTGAGACTGCAACTCTTTTGGGGGAGTAGACAGCTCTATCTTTCTTGTGGCAAACACAACAGGGCCCATCAAGACGGAGTAGACATAGAAATGCATCTTTTCAACAGAAGTTGGCAATGGCGAAAGCAGACATTCTTTTGCACAAGAATTCATCAGCATTCACTTGTTAATGACCCATTCTATAACAAATGTGTTTATGCATATATAAGCAATAAAGGACAGCAATACTGAAGATCAATGGTAACATGTATTGACATCTTAGCATATGTCAGACACTGTACTCAGCACTTTATACTCATTGCCTCATTTCATCTTCATGGCAACCCTATAGGGATAGGAAACATTACTTTCCTCATTTTAAAGATGGAGAAACAGACATAGAAATAGTTCATACCGCTAGTAAGTACTGAAACAAGAATTCAAAACCAAGCACTGAATTTCCAGCATAACTACTACACTGATGTTCTAAATTTAAGCTGAACTTTTTTTATCATAACACACACACATACAATTCAATATTCTAGACAAGGAGACCAGCGCTGACAACCCAATGAATTCATAATGCCCTATATTAACATACACGTGTAGAAAAATATTGGACAGAGAAGGGGAAAAATGAAAAGGTTATCTTCAGAAAAGATATGAAACAAGGAGGGAAAATAGAAGGGTAGAAATCTACAACTGTAGGCATTTTGGAAGGAAAACAAAGGAGAATCTTCTACATCTCCAATAAACAATGAAAATAAAAGCCTTCAAAAGAAAAAAAAAGAAATTAATAGCCCTCAAGCGTTTGGAGAATGGTTTTAAGTCTAACAAATACAAACTGTGATAAGATTTGCAACCAAGTTGTTCCATGATCACCTCAAATCACTGAGCCACAAATGTGTACAGAATCATGTTAAGTAGAATAATTTTGAATTCACCTGTCTATACAGTCATTTTGTCTGTCTCAAGGTCCTGTACTTTGCTTTTTCAGATTGGAATGTCTGATGTGACAGTCTTAGGGGAAGGAGCAAAGAAGAGGCCATTACTGTTCTGGGCAAGAGTCTAGAAAAGGCCAAGGTGGCACAGCTACCTCAATTCCAGCTTTTTCCACAAAGGCACTGAAATGAAAACATCATTCTTCTAATGAAAAAGTTACATGACTTTCATTCTAGGATGCAGAATGGAGTGAAACTATAAGCTAGCACTCAAAGCTTCAAGTTTAAAAGGGTCTTCCTTTGAGCATTTTCTGGGGGCAACACCCTTCTGAGCCCTTGTTCTCATCCGGGGAAGACTTGACTGGAAAATGTGAGCTAACATATGCATCTGAGTGGATGCATGTACCCACTTAACCCAAATTCTAGGGCATCAACCTTTATATATATCATTCAGTCTGTTAAAGAGGACCATTATATGTCCTCATAAAGTGAGATATTTTAGCTGGGAACTTGAGAGAGAACATCAACAGTGAAGTTAAACCCACTGGCTTCAAGTCAAGTTTTTACTGATCGTGACTAGAGCAGCAGGGATTGACCAATTGATAACAGTGGCAAAATGACCATTATGAAGTAGCAACAAAAATAATTATATGTTGAGGAGTCACCACCACATGAGGGACTGTATTAAAGAACTGAGGCATTAGCAAGGTTGAGAACCACTGCTCTACAAGGTTTCTGAGATTGGAAATCATTACAGGGGCAGTCAGCTGACTCTTTCTCCTACCAGGTGGCTGGTGGGTTTCAATTGACAATGTTGGGGTTAACAGTCCACTGCCTAACACACAGTACCTCATGGGCTCCTTAGTGATGACACAGAGGGCTTCGAAGAACCACAGTAGCCAAGGGGCAACTTCCTCCATTTCTTCTTTCCTCACTCTGCTGAACATCTACCCTGTCCTTGATATTTCATAAAATTATTTGATCCAGAACCCAAAAGAAAGACATTTGATTCTACAGTGTTTTTCAAGTTAAGATATTAGAAAAATGACATGTCCCCCAATCATCCTTATGACCCATGCTCCCAATTCTTGGCCCGAATCATCTCTATCCTGGGAAAGAGTGTTGAGAACCGAAAGCCAAGCAAATTTTGGATCTTTTCCCTTAAGATAGCGAGGTGTCCATCTAGCACAACAAAATTCAGAGGCGGCTAAACATGTCAAGTGCTCAAAAGACTCCAGTCCTGTCCATGGCAGTGTTTCAGTGAGAGGAGCAGAGAAAATTGCCTCTGAAACACTTGGTGCATGTTGATACTGGACCTTTCTTTCAAAGACAAATGAGTATGAGAAATGTATCACAGACCTTGGGGAACATTTTTCAATAAAAAAAAAACTTTATTTTTTGTCAATTTGAGTCCAAGTCAGCTAAAGGATGTCTGTAACTGTGGAAACAGAAGGGTTTCCTGTCCTTGAATAGATTCTTGGGTACCATCATGGTATGGGCTTCCATTGGCTTTTAAGTATCCATATTTTTTCTTACTGAAACCTCAAGAAAACCTGTAAAAGTGATCTTATTTTGTTTTCTGTAACCTCTTTTGACTTTTGATTCAATCTGCTAAGAAATATCCTTAGCCTGATCAGTAAAAGGAAAAAAACAGAAACAGAAAACCCAGGTTACATTGTGGGCAAGGATGCTTTACTGGGGGGCTCAAACTCCAGAACAGGTGGGAAAAACTTTGGACTGAATTAATTTCAATACTTGCCCATGTGAACACTGAGGTTTATCTTGACTTATTTATAAAATGAGTTATGATACTATTGCAGTAATCTGTACATTGGTATTCCCACTGTAAATGCATATTATATCCATCTGTCTGAGATGGCTCTTATAGTGTGATTTTAAGCTTTCTTAAATATATATATATATATGTATATATATATATTCAGAATTAATGTAAACTGACATTATTCATTTCAATTTCACCACTCTTCAGGAAAATCCTCCCTGAAGATATAATTCCACAGCCTGATGCTGCTCTGAGGAGAAGGGCCACTGTCTTTCTCACACTTCATGCTCCCTAACGTCTCATCTGAACTGACAAGAACAAACGGCCTGCAATATGGCAGGATGAGAGGTCAAAGGTCAAGGATCAATATAGATGGGTTCTATGACCTTTGTTTGATTCAGTGGGCTTCATAAATTATTTAAGAAACTTTATAATTACCACTCAGGGCAAATTCACCAAATTAACAAAACACACATGTCCTTGTTTGAATGCAAGCAAACAATGGCACACGCAATGCAATGTTTAGGGCACTTCACACATTGGCATATTTTTACCCTGCATAGTTACCAGGGAGGGATGATTAAAACTACTTGGCATTTTCCTGCTTCCTCCTATCCATCTTGGGAGACACCCATTCGGGTCGACAAGACCTCACCATTATAAATTCTCTAAAGTGAAATTTCTGCATCCTATAATCATCCGTTGCTGGGCATTTGATTAAATTCCCTAGGCATTTGGTCTCCAACCTTCTTTCATTTCTTTCCCCCAACTGGCAAAGGAGAGGAAGTAGACGAAGAGTCTGAAGCAACCGAGTGTGTACTTTAATGCAGGAAGGCTTTTACCTGCCATGCCTGCTGTGAACAAAATGGGCTGGGCTTCCGGAATGTTAGTCAGCTTACCTCCCAGTCGGTGGCACTGGGAAAACGTCGCCATGTAGTCCCATCGCTGTTTCCATCCTTTCCCTGCCAACTGGAACACAATAGAGGACACAAAGGGAAACAATAGAGAGATGGCTCCAGAAGGAACCAGAAGGATAAAAGCAAAGCAAGCAGACAATTATACTGAGTCAAAGACACTGTTCTTGCCAAGGTTGACTCCCAGAAGCTGTTCATGCTAAAAACAATTATGCGTCAATTAAATGCCACTTGTCCCCTTAGAAATCCATGATATTTTACAAACCAAAATTTATTTAGTAGACAGTAATCTCTGCAAACTTTCAGGGAAAAATCATATGATACAGTTAGCTTAAAGAGAAAATGTGTGCCATCGTGTTGCTCCATACAGGTAATATACTTACACAGTGTAGAAGATGCTTGCATAAAGATAAAAGTTAATCAGATTGAAAACACGAATGCTTTTAGGCTATAAAGGGAGTCCCTGGTCACTTTGATGGATTGTATCATCTATACCAAATTGAAAGAGCTAGAGATATGAGTAGCCTCCAACTGTATCTATTGGCTAGCAATCTGTATATGTTCATCTCTTCCATCATTGCATCTGCTTTTATATAATTTTCCTTCATATGCAGACTACTGTATAATTTACAGATAGACATAAGGCTGTCATTTACCATCCAATTTTTGTGTGCTGTTTTATGTTTCAAATAATTCAAAATATTTCATTCTCTTTAGTTAGTTTAAGAATTTTCACACCCAAAGTGGGTCCTCAACAAGAGTTGGAGGACAACATACCTTCTTCACCAAAAGAATTAGGTCCTAATGGGGAAGTCCTAAAATATAGTTTATGCCTAAGTAAGATATCCTAAACAGCCAAATTTTAAATGCCTAAAATTGGTTGTAGTTTGGGCAATGTATAATGAGTTGTTTATTTATAAAGCTAAAAGTGGCAAATTGAGGGACCTGGAATAATAATAAATGCACTCACATAGGACAAGATAAAATCTTACCTCATCTGATGAGATGTCTAGAATGTTTCATTATTTTGTTAAAACTTCAGTAGCCGTCTTTTCATGGATCATTTGTCTTATAGAACATAGTCTTTGAGTGTACGGAGAGTAAAGCCGTTCACAAGGTAATCCAAAGTTAGAGAATTATAACCAAATTTATAACCAATTTTATAACCAATGTCTGTCAAGGTTGTTTCAGAATCTCTGAAAGTTCAAGACAGAAAAAGAGAATACAAAATTAAATGAGAGTTATCCACTGTCCAGTAAAAAGAAAAATAATTGAAGTCATTCTATATATTACCACATACCTGCAAATATTTTATATCTTAACTTTCTTAGAATGATTTTTTGATCCCACAAGGGGCTAAAGCTCAATTTCTAGTTACCCTCATTCAAAGTGAGGGGGTAATTTGGCAATTTTCTACTTTAAGGATTGAATTATCTTCCTTGATCAGCTACTCTGCTCAAGTTTATTATAGAAATGACCAATTTACCACCTCACTTCACAGGAGGAAGACAATACTACAGAATGTGGGTCCCAGGGTAGAACAATCAAATGCTACCTGGGGACAGATGAGAACACTGGAGCATGTGTGAATAACTTAAATTGCTCCAATTATTCTTTTGCTTATAAAACCATTTCTATACTCCCCATTATGGATTCCAAAAACATATACTTTGAAGCCAGACCCATTAGCATACATCATTTTTTACTGCTGGAAGCCAACTCACCATAAATCTCTTACCTTGTAGAAAAATGGAACAGCCCAGGGATCATAATAGAATGAGTGATGCATAAAATGTTCTTCAGCTGACTTCCCAAGGGATTTATATTTCCAAACCTAGGAATGCCATCTGCCTGCATGGCTGGAATGCTAAGCAGTGCAGTAAAACAGCCAGTGCCTTATGTACTTGCTCAACTTTGAGAAATCTAGAAGAAACTGCAAAATAAGTAAACAAGCAAGCATGTGTCTAAAACTGATGGCATGAATTAGCTGGAGCAGTCCTCGGGTTAAATATAGAAAATTAGTGATGGACTCCTATTTTTAAGTGTGACCGAGTAAGAAAAGATGCTTTTTCCTTAAAAGCCGAAAGACTGATGCATTTGTGTGTAGCGGTTAGGAGAGAGAAAGTGAGATATAGTACAAGTATTCTACCAGGAGAGCACATGATTTGAATTACAAACAAAATGTGGGTCAAGTTTAGTCAATGCTTTTAATTGATATTTTATGCTACTGACCTCGAAAGAATTAAAGATGTAAATCTAAAAAATATGAGGAAATTTCCTGAGTTCGTTAGCTCACTAATTTTGTAAAGGCATAGTTTCCAGTCAGACTTGTTTCCCATCTAAAATTGAGCATACATTCCTGCTGTCATATTTCTCCAGGGATGAGAAGGAAAATCAATGCCTCCACTCACCTTTACATGAATTTCACTGCTGCCTGCGTCTCCATGCTTCCACGAGATCCAATAACCCGTGGCTCAGTATCGATTGTTCTGTGACACCTGTAGAAACAGCCTCTCCTTCCTTTCTAACAAAAATACAGCAACAAAATTCTTGTTGTTTCTGAATGAATTAACCACAGGCTATTAAGTATAACTTCATCCTGCAAGGAAATGCGATTCACATTTTCTAAAAATGGCACTTTGGCTTGATCTTTTTTTTTTCTGAGCCATGTAACAACTTTCAAAAGATAATGCGAGCACACATTCTCAAGAATAATTTGTAGGCAATTTTCTTATGTCGCTGCTTGCCGCTAACTCGTATAGTACAGGTGGCATGTATTTTATCTAAAGAAACAGAACAGCGACAGTTCTTTTTTCTAGAACGAAAAAAAAATTCTAGGAAAGTTGGAGTCTGAATTTTAAAATATATCCCCAAATCAACACCAATTTCTGAATATGAAAATAAGCCACCCTTGTGCTGTTGGAACGATAAATGTCTATTAGCCAACCAGGAAGGCTCTTCCAGGCAGTCAGGGAGAGGGCACCAGATCCTAGGAGAGAAGGTGGGGTTAAATGTCTGGATCCACTTCATCGCATTAAAAGCGTTAATAAAACATACAACAGCCACCAGCCTTCCCACTCTCCTTAACAAGTACAAAATAAATAAATCAGATAAGTCATGTTTCCAGCATTCTGCACACACCTGATTTTAACCCCCTAAGCATGTGTTTCACCCTGGGCAGACTTCTTGCGGTGGGGGGAGGGGGGGGCGGGGAGAGTCCATTCCCCAGTCATTCTGCGCTGAATGGAGTAACTAGAGTTGGCAACCTACTCCATCCTTCAGTCCACCAGCCTGAGCATCTGAAAAATAAAAATGCAGCATTAAAATGTTGGTTTTCCTTTTACACCCATCTCCCCCTCCACGCTGGTTGTTTTCTACTATATAGGTGCCAACTTGGTTAAAAGTGACATGACCCTGTTGCAGACTGACAGGTTCAGTGAAGACCTGACAGATATACACTTGCAAGAACGGCCATCCTGCGCCAGACAGTTAAGCTCCTATTACAACTTTCATCTGCTAGACCTTGATTAGCTTGTGCGACAGAAGTCACGGCTTGTGGCTGACATGTCTTAGCAGCGGCATCTTTGGTTTTTTCCTCAATACTGTCCCACTTGAGCTCAGATTTCCCTAAGTGCAGGCATTTGAACTCATTCTGTGAAAAATTTTGATCTAAGGAATCAGATCAATCCAAACTCCAGATTTCCAGGGAGAAGATCCATTGTGTATCAGGCCATGTCTACACTGGCTGAGCAAAGCGCTCTGTTCAGATGGAGAAGCGCCTTTGGCAGCTAGAGTCCACATAGCTGACCCATGGATATCAGACTGGAGCTTCTGCACCTAATTTACAAGTTCAATGTGATTACTATTATTGAAAATGACCCCTGACAACAAGAAAAGTATACTGTGAATGTTGGATTGATCTATGTACATGTTATCCATCTAGAATACAATTTTAAAAAATGAGTAAAAAATGCTCACATTGTCTAGGACAGGATGAATGTGGATATTAAAATATTTGTTAAGTAACACAACCTTTGGTTTAACCCAAGCCACACTATTCCCCAACAAAAGAATAATGGCACATTTAAAAAACACAACACATTTTTTTCCTAACTAGTAGTTTAAGAGGAGACCTGGGGATGTAATGTATTATGCATTAAACTGCAAACAGCAAGGTCTGCTGTTCAAATCTACCAGCAACCTGCCCCCTTGGGGGAAAGATGAGACTATTTGAGGCTCTTCTTGCAAATACCTACCCCTTTAGATACTGCAAAAGGGAAGTTCTACTCTGTGCAAGAGGGTCACTATGGGTCAGAATTCACTCCACACCAGTGAGTTTGGTTTTTGTAGTCTAGTTAAAGCTTACGATGTGAATTGTACATTTATTGGGGGGAGGGGTCTTTAGAAAACAAGTAATTGAAAAGATTGCCTCAATCTCATAAAACTGAGTCAAACTAATAATCAGTATCTTAGAGGAAATATTTTATCCTCTTCAGATTTACACCCTTGAGATTAAGAAATTGTGCGTACATTCTGTTCCGGTAACTGTAGAATGCCCTCAAATCATCTTGGCTGTTGAGACTGTTTCTCTGATTTTTAGCGTAAGAAGGGGTTTAGCAGAAACATTCTACTAACAGCTATGCAATTATAGGTTCCCCTGTCATCCACCCAAACACACTCCACTCTGTGAAATAATAGATAGGGCACTAATCACCTTTGGAAACTTGCCAGGCTTCCCCCCATTGGTGAACTGGCAGAATGGGACTGGATTGCCTTGAAGGAATGAAGCCACTCGCATGCTGGTGGATTCCCTTACAGGGTTTGTGAGAACATCTACTTTGATTCTTCGGAAAGAGCAGGGATAATGTGACTATGAGCTGAATTTTGTTCTACCAATATTTCTTCCCAAATAAATTAGTGAGGTCAAAATCCCAAACCCTGGTTTTCCTAAGCATTCAGATTTGCAAAAGGAGTTTCTGACCTTCTTCTCCACCCACTCACCTCCTCCTCTTTTTTCTTTCTCACTTCTGGTATCAGATATTCAAGATAAGTATAAAGTCAGTTTGCTTTCAGATGGATAATTGTGCAATTTAGATGCAGAGTCACTCTGCTACTGGGTGTAAAATTCTAACCACAGACAAATTCATGACAACAAACTAATGGATTAATTTTTAAATTACTACTCAAATGATATAAAGGAAGAAAATCTATGTGATCTAAGAAAGTCTTATTTATCTAAATGTATCAAATTTAAATTTAAATTTTCTTTTATGGAAACCAAAACAATGTTTCAATATAATACCACTGTAAAAGTCTTTTGTCACACACTATTTGGAGCACTTTGCCTTGGTGACCTCATAATGTTGATGATGATGTATGCTGCCACTGAGTGGTGACAGTAAACATCCTCATGAATCTGATGATGCCTAGGCATTGTGACACATGCTTAATATACACTCATCAACGCATTAATCTCCACGACGACCCTGTAAAGCAGGTACTGTTATCTCCATGTCCCAGGTGAGTAAACAGAGTCATAGACAGGGACATGCTCAGAGTGGTCTATTCAGTCGATGATAGGGCTGGGATTCGAATCTAGGCAGTGAAGTTGTAGAGTCTATTCCCTTATGGAATGCCCTTTGTCTAAGGCATGGTATCTCAATCACTCTACCATTGTGCATAGAGTTTTATATAGCAACGTAGCTTGTTTATATTGAGGAGTCTCTTCCTGAAAATTAAAACTTTGGTGTATAAATTATTCTGCCCTACCCCCCCCCTCCCAGATCATTATCCTATCACTCATAGGCATTTCTCTTCCACATTATACAAGGGTCACCTTCTTTCACAATAAGTTAGATACATTCAGAAGAAAACATTTTTTTTTTCACTCATTACCATTTTAGCGTATCACAGTGGTTCACAGCCTTCCTAATGCTGCGACCCTCTAAATACAGTTCCTCATGTTGTGGTGACCACCCTCCCCCCCAACCATAACATTATTTTTGTTGCTACTTCATCACTGTAATTTTGCTAGTGCTATGAATTGGGTCACCCCTGTGACAGGGTTATCAACCCCCAAAGGGGTCATGATCCACAAGTTGACAACCTCCATATCACCTATGTTTTAAAAGTTAAACTCTAGATGACACTTCCTGAATGTTGAAAAGGTCAAATAATAAAGGAAGTATAAGAATAAAAATGTTGAAATAGGATCTTTGAGTAGAAGATGTACTAATTTGTTTTTTCATGGAACCAGGCCCCTGGATGCTACCTTTCGCTAACTGAGTCATCTGTCATTTTGTTTCCTTATCTGAAAAATAGGAGCAAACTTGGCATTATCTCTCAGGCTTCTATGGCTTAAAGAATAATCCACACAAAATGCTTAACATTGTGCTTGGTATAAGTTTTCAATATGTATAAGCTATTGTTGTCATCATAGGATTTAATAGAGATGGATTAGCTTCCAGCTGCAATGCAGAACATTAGTAGTTGACATTTAATGTGGAAATATGAATACAGATATTTGGAAAATCAGTGGAAATCACAAAGATGATTTGACCTGAACATTCAATGTCATTACTATCTTCATAGGTAATTGTATTCTCCCTTTATGGGAGAGAACAGGAAAAAACACTGTGTTAGTCCAGGTAGACTAGAGGAACGAATTTCATCGACACACATATGGACATAAAGGAATGGTTTGTATACAAAAGGAATGGAACATCGAGAAAGCATCCCAATCCAGTCCAGTTCAAAGTCATAAGTCCGATATTAGCCCATATGCTCGATACCAGTCTAAAATGTCTTCTTCCGACTCAACGAAGTCACAGGTCAGTGGGTGCAGAATCCTTGTGCTGGCTGGGGTCTCCCCATGGCTCCTCACTTCCAGGGCTCAGGGTTCATCAACAGCATCCAGTGATGACAGAAGCAACTCATTGCTGGCCCCCACGTGGCCTCTCCAGCTTCAGAGGTCTGGCTCTATCAGATGCTGCCATCTTGTCTTGTCCATGATTCATTGTCTCTGAGACTAACTCCCAACAACTGGGGAAGATAGCTTCTCATCTTCATGAGGGAAATATTGTGAAATTTCCCAGACGTATCAGGAGAAAGCCATGCCCACACTGAGGCCTTATTGGAAACTCAATGGCTATCTCCAGATTAACAGGCTAGACACCACCCCTACATCTTAATCATGAAATCAACATAAGCACATGACCACCACAAACACAAAATATGACAGAACTATCTAACAAATATCATCAGTGTGTATAATGTCAACAGACATATACAGACTGGTAACCCAGGAACACGTTTCTTTTTAATATGGTAACATTTTAAGTAACAGAACAGCTTGCTTAATTTGCTTGTTTTCTGTATCATAATCTAAATTTCAGCACAAAGGGCAAGTTAAGTGAAATCCAGCTGTAAAGCAGAAATGCAATTTTAAAAATTCTATAATTCAGCACTCATGAAGATTCACACACATTCAGCCCACCCATTCTTCCCCCCCCTCTTTTTCTTCTCTAAATATTGTAGCTGAAGCTTAGGATTCAAGTCTCAAATGGATGATCCTGAAATGACTCTCTCTCTAGGAACTTGACATAGAAATTTCCAGCCTAAAGAAAGATGCACATCGTAACATAAGATGGCTCACTGATGCCTTCTTGCAGAGGACTCAAGAGTAAATGCTTTACAGGGAAAATGGAACAGACTGGAACTTAATTCACTTCCTTTCTAATATGCCCACCATCATCAGAGAGAAAGGAAAAGCCCCAGACCCAGCAGGAGAACCATACAAATCTATGCCAGGTAAATTTCACACTTTCTCATGCGTAATCTCAGGGTGCCCCCTTGGTGGCCTGGGTAGTTTGAGACTTGAAATTTTTTTGTGTCCCCAAGACACTGATGAAAATCAAAGACTGGATTCAGTGTGGATGGTACCTCAACAAACAGAAAACAAAAAAATCTTCACATCCAGGTCAATAAGGAGCAACATAGTACCCATAGAAAAGTCAAGAGCATCACTTCCTTGCATCCGTAAGGAACACCCAGGCATGTAGCAGTTAAGAAAACTAAAGATGTATCCATGGGGCAAACCAGCCGCAAAAGGATTCTTTACAGGGTTAAAAATAAAGATGTCATGTAGAGGACTGAGGAATCCCACACAATGTATGGTATACGTATATGTGTGCTACGTATACATACAACTGCTGGACAATGATAAACTAATTATGTCCTTGGATTATACTATTAGGAACTCATTGGAAATATCACAAACTGCCAGAAGGACAAAAAATTCTGTCATGGAAGAAGTAAAGCCAGAAGAGTGCTTAGAAGAGATGATGGCGAGACCTGTGATGGGGGTTGGGAGGGGGGGGGGTGTCGATTCCTGCAGAAGAACGTCATGCTTGTTGAAATAGAAGGTCACCCTCAAGGAGCTAAGGGAGTGGATTAACACCTTGATGCAACTGTCCACTCAAACATAGCAAGGACTGTTAAGATGACGCAGGACCAGGCAGTGTTTCTTTCTGTTCTGTACTGAATCACCACCAACAAGATAACACCTACCAAAAAGAACAACACCACCAAGCTGGCAGGGAGGAGAGGACCTTTTGCCTCATGGGGATATTGGATAATCTCTGGCAGTCCTGAAGGGAAGGAAATCCCAAGGCATAAAAACAGCACGTTATTGGAGAGCTCAGATTTTACATAAAAGGGTCATTGTGTCCCCTGGGATAAGATTAAAAAGTATGCAGAAGAGGGAACGCTGAGATGAAGCACGCAAAGTCTCAATGTGAATCCTAGAATCGCCCTGAATCTGATCCCTGTCAATATGTAGACCTTGAACATCTTGTCAGAACCCATGGACACATAGACTCATAGACAGAAACCTCATTCTGCAATGAGACCTGACCCATAAGCAGCCTCCAGGTGAGCACCTGAGAACTGTGAGTCCCGGATGCAGTCCTCCGTCAATGAGAGGAATACATGCAGAGGAGGGGGAACATGGCTGAAGCTTCTGAGAAGAAAGACTTCCCCATAGCCACTGGGTTCACAGCAACTGGGAAGGTCAGAAAGGAAACAATGACTTCTACTGGGTGAGAGCTAGCAGCCCTCAGCGGTTAATCATTGACACCCACAAGAGGCTTCCAGGGGATTGTAGGAGTTGTTTGTTTGTTTGTTTGTTGGCATTTTGCAAACAAGAGGCTGCGTAGAGCATAGGGCTTTGCGAAGCTCACCAGAGTAATCTAGTGCCTTCCCTGGGATTTTTAGCCACAGAGGAAATCATTTCTGGCCCAGGAGACCACCTTCGTGGCGCCTCCGTGGGGAAGGCGGCCAATCGTCACGCTTGCTCTCTGGGAGGCTCCAATCACATGGACAGGAGCCAGGCAGAGCATTTTCTCCAAGAGCTGTCGGACCTACTACTGTCACCTCTGCTGATTCCAACTCTGCCCCGCAAGCTCCGGAGGGAGGGAGCTTCCTCACCTCGTCGAATGTGTTTTCCAATTTTCTCATCGTAATAGGAATTTCTCATTTTCTCCTGGCAGACTCCACCCCTCACCCCACCCTCTGCCTCTTGCTCACTGTATTGGGTGATATTTGGGTCTCAAGGCTTAGGAAGGGGCTTATTAAGGCTTTTTAAATATTTAAATGAAAAAAAAGTTAAATCCTGTTTATTTCCTATCATATATAAATTACAGCAACCTTGATTACCCAACGCCATGGAGTCATAAGGACAGTCAGCAAAAGTGAAACTGGCCAGGAGGGAGGTGGGGGTGGGGGTGGGGAAGGGTCTATCCAGTGGCCTGATTGGCCACTCCAAAGACCTGCAGTCATTTCTCATTATCTTTTTTTTTAATGGTGTCCCACACCAGTTCAACTCAGCTGACTAGCTTCTTCACAGAATGAACGAGAATCAATTCCAATCTTACATTTTAATGAGACAACACTTCAAGTGCTCTCAGACATTCCAAAGAAGAACCTTAATCTTCTGTGGTGAGACTGGAAATTCTTGTCTTTTGAAAGCTGGATGGTTTTTTCACTCGACTATTTTTACATAATGAAGCAATTTGCATATCGGTGGGGTCAGAAGGAGCAGAGCTGTAATCGCAGGCATTCCACTCCCCTACCTTCCTTCCACAGTTATATTTTATTCATTTCCTTTTGTTCGCTAGTTTTATAATTTCACAGAATTACAAGTCGTATAGCATGACATCCAGCTTGATCTTACCATTATGCATGATTGTTCAAAATTACACTAGTCCCAGGATGTTGACAGAATTCCTTTCAATATTTTCTCTGTGCCTTTATTAAGTGGCAGTGTCATATTTAAAGAACGAGTATTTCTGGAGACACTCACTCAAGTCTTTGAAGACTGACATCACATTGCAATTTCTCCCCCAATCATCTCCCATTCTATCTTCAGTATACTCGACAAGTCAAAAATAATTACAAGGGTCTCAGGAAAGAGTGAAGACATTTTTCTTTAATATTCCAGAGTGGAAGAGCACAGGATCATTTTACCAGTTTTGTTTGAGTTGGATATTTGCATGGAGTCTCGGAAAGAACTTATGGAGAAGCACTGTCTGCCATAACAAGTTACACTTTCCATCTCCAGATTCAGATCCAGCTCCCAGGCATCCTCTCTCCAAATTTTAAGATGGAAGAGCCAAACCTGTACCTCACACTAATTTAAATTTTTTGAAAGGTAAAACTACATTTTTACAAACAAATTAAATCACCATTACCTGAATAATATCCTTTCAAATTTATACATTTTCCTTTAGAGCCACCTGTGCATACCAAAAGAGCTGCATAGAACTGAAGAACCACTGTGCCAACCCTGATTCCAGGTCATGGCAAGAGTGAAGGTGTATCTTCCTCCATTACGCCCTCCGTGAACTCACGTGTGGATCTGTACGAACATATTCAAGACAGCGACTTTCTCTAAAACAGGTTTCTCATTCAAAAGCAGAACCCACTTTTTAAAAGCAGAACATTATGAAATCCCAGTACTGCGTTAAGTATTATTTCACATTCTCTCTTTAGAATGGACTCTAACTGCTCTCTTCATCAGAGAAAGACTGGCAACGTGGTATATCCCTGCACCTATGTCTCCTTTCAAAGCTTACCAGGCTCATGGTAAGAAGCTACTGGGAGGGATGATCTCCCTCTATCACAGTCTTGGTTGCAATAAGGATAATAAAGCTGTCTATTTATAAAATAACCCAGCTTGTGCGCCTCTCTGCAGGTGAACAGAATGCAATGCAGAACCTGGCATATTATTGTGTCTTGGTGTTCCTCAAGATTACAACAAGTTTTCTGAATTTGACTTGCTGGTTCGATCAGCAACTCTGGCAAGAGTGAGAAAGAAATATTTCCAGACATGCCTACAAGTGGAGAAATCCAATACTGAATGAACCTTCTTCACACAAACTTAAGTAGACTAGTAGCAGTGATTCCTTTGGCTCAGTGGAAAATGTCCCTGACTTGGGCAGATGGATCTGTGCTTCTTTTCTGCCCCTAATAGCAGCTTGACTTTGAGCAAACCACTAATATTCTATGAAATGTATTTATAAAATGATGATAATAATACCATTTTTGGCATATACAACAGTTTAATTAGCCAATAAATGTGACAAGGAAAGTACCGGTCTATAAAAAGGCATCAAACAAAGGACTAGCATTATTATTTTTTCAAATAATGACCTACAGTTAATGAGGAAATAATTCAAAGCCGTGGACATGCCACAGAAATTGGTGGTTGGGGGTGAAAATATATGTCAAATTTGGTGCTATCAAGCTGATGGACGGTGAACCTGTGTGCAAACTGTGTATGCTACGTACACTCCTTCTATCTGATTTATAGGTGACCAAATTTCAAAGACTTAAAGTTCAGTTTTAAAAAATCTAAGTCAAATACTAACTGAAAACAAATGCGCGCATGCTAACAAAAAGACAAGTAGCCTATGTGGGGCCATAGGACAAGTGTCGGGCTGCTAAGTGAATGGTCAGAGGTTGAAACCCATCAGTAGCTCCAAGGAAGAATGGTGAGATTCTCTCCCCCTTAAAGATGGATAGTCTCCAATTATGTTATGCAAAGAGGCCAGTCCCTGGAGACCGACACATGCTTGATACAGTAGGGATCAGTGAAAACGAGGAAGATCCTGAATGAGAGCAAGGCTGACAGTGGTTCAAGTCGCAATGGCTATGAGGTTAGGCAGGGTCAACAGGTATTTGGTTTTGTTGTGCGTTCGTGGCTATGAGTCAGAACTGAAGTGATAGCACCTGCCAACAGTTGATCGGTAAACATAGAAAGTAGATTAATGAAAACTTGATAAAGGCTTTGAAAGCTATATGTCCTGACAGTTTCAGAACCTTTATGTAAAGTCACTGCAGTCAGAATTGACTCAGTAGTGCAACAGCAGTGAGTCTGATTCGGGTTGGTTACGGATACGGATATAGCTTGAAAGAAAAATTGGTCCTTTTTTCCTTTTCAAATAAGGATACAGCAATTCTTGCTCCATCATCTAAATTCTTGTTCTCTCTCACCTTTTCTCTCAGACACCTTAAATGACATGTATACTTTATCTGTATTTTCTTCTGTTTTGTTTTGTTTCTGCCTTTTGCATAGTTTGACAATGTTAGATTAAATGAGAAAATCTTGCAAGAGTTCGACTTCAAGTGAATTCTAAAATGATAAAAATAGCTGCCTCTGAATAGTGAAGCACAAAGGTGTGCTGCATACCGGGGACCTTTTAAAGATACTCTTTGTTAATACAGCTCAAAGCATGGAGCATTTATGGTGAGAAGGGCAGAATATTCTGTGAGTTGAACATCTGAACAATAGAGCTGTAGGACACAATTGTCATCCGAGACAGGTATATATTAGAATAGTTTCCACTTCTGACTTTGGCCATCAGAAATTTTTCCTTAAAATAAACAAATCTGCACATGTGTTTGCATGCATATGAAGGCAGGAGTCCTTATGGCTATATAATTATAAATACATAAAGTTATACATAAATATACCACCATAAGTGTCAAGGATACATTTGCCAAAACTTGGCAAAACGTTCCAACATCATCAATAGTCATTTGCCAGCTAGTTAAAAGTAAAACGAGGTTAATAAAAGTATACAATCTTTTTCTCTCCCTTGGAAAAACTGTTTTTTTCATCTCCTCAACTATCAAAAGCATTTTTCGAATGTCTACTGTGAGCAGAGCACCTTTGTTAGTGCTGGAAGAATGGGGGGCAAAGTATAAAATGGATCTGTAATTGGTGGCACATTCATAACTATAATCAGGAAGTTCTATACCTGTCAGCAGTTATATATTTTAAATGAGAAACCAACTTGTATAACATTAAGGATAATATTGTACCAGTTATGTCTTATATACACACAGGAAAATTCATGTATAGAACAAATATAAAGAGACAAAGACCTATCTGCTAGGAGTGATTCTCTTTGGGAAAAACCTGTTGCGTTCAAGTCAATTCTGTCACACGGAAACTGCAGGGATTAGAGTAAAGATGTGCTCTGCTGGGTTTTCCATGGCTAATTTTTCAGAAGTCACTAAACCTTTCTTTTGAGGTGTATGCAGGCAGCCTCAAAATTCTGACCTTTCAGTTAACAGTTGAATGTGTTTACCGTTTTCACTACTTGAGGGTTCCATTCTGTCTGAGACAAATAAGAGGGGAGAGAGAGACTAGAAGTAGGAAAAATTCCTTTGAAGTCTTTAGATTTCAAGATAGCTAGTATTACTGTTATAGTTATAAATAAGCAAAATTATTCAAGTCAAGGTCTCTACATTTTGGAGGAATTCTGGCCATGCAGCAATGAATCTAACCGATGTTGGTGTTTCAAATATACCCAGAAACTTGGCTGGACAGACCTGAAGACCCAGAAACTTCGGCCTGGAGGATCTGCTCCCATAAATATTACAGTCTAGAAAAGCCCACTGGGTGGTTCTATTCTGGTTTGTGATGAGTCTAAATCAAATCAAGGACACTTTCAAATCCTATTAATAAATATCTCTGACATTGGACACATAGTTCAAGAGAATAAATAGCTCTTAACCACAAAAATAAAACCCACTACCACTGAGTCGATGCCTACTCATAGTGAACCCATGTAATGACTTCATAGGGTTCCCAACATTCCGATCTTTACAGATGCACGTTGCCTCATCTTTTTCCCATTGAGAGGATTTAAACCAGAGAACTTTTGGTGGTTTGGCAGCCCAATGCCATGGGTCAACATCTAACTCACCACACCAGCAGGACTCCTTAAGTATTTCTTTTTTTAGTATATGTGTTCCCAAAGGGAGCACCTTTAAGTATTTCTTAATCAAGGAAAATAGCATCTTTTCTGGCATGTCATAATGTAACTTCACAAGCACTTGCAAAGCTTCACCCAATACATTATGTCCATGTTAACCTCAAATCTAAGGAATAAAAACGATGTGCTTTTAAATCTTCACTCTTTCTGTCTATATTCACATCAAAAAAGGGTTCCTCTTGTTTTTATCTGAACATCTCAACATCTCTGAAGAGATCAGGCATGTTCAGGGTGGTATGGCCATAGACCATATCAACATCTCTAGAGACAAATAGCACCCAGCTGAATACATGCTAACCATATCTGCATGAAATACCAGAAATAGCACTCATGTGAATACATGCTAATCATACCTGCACGAAATACCAAATTTCAGGGTAGAATTCACTTAAAAGTACACATTGCTTTCTTCATCATTGAAAAAAAATTTCCTTCCATTTTCATTTTTTTATAATTGGGGACTCTTTTCTATATTGAATTCAGACAACTTCTAGTTTGAAGATCCTTTCGAGGCCAAGGGTTTGAGATAAATCAAGAATGTGTCTTCTAGGGGAAGTGCTAGCATGGCTCCCTACCCTAATGTTTTCTGCTTCCTGCTCTGCCTTCTCATTGTGACATTTACTTTTTATCTTCTTTCTCAACTCTGTGCGTCTTACCTGTGGTCCTTTGAAAGAACACGGAACAAAGAGCCATGAGACTTAGAACCTAAGATGATAAGACTTAGAACCTAAGTCTCATCTTTGGTCAACAATGTGATCAGATTGATAGTGGGTTGGCATTCAAGATCCTAATCATTGATTCATTTGCTCAAAAAAGAACTCTATACTATGACAAACATTTTGCTCATGGTAAGAATATAAGATGAATTATCATATGTCCTGTCAAGAAACTTAAACCATGTCAAAGGCTATGTCAACTATTGATATTTTTCTAACATTAGTGGAACTCAAAGGTTTGTGTTTCCTATTACTTAAAAGTCAACTCATTTCGGAAATTTCCTTTGATCTTTATTGCCATAATTTAAAAACTCAGCTTTAGAACATTATTAATAGAAGATACAGAGCTAGATCAAAAGTTAGAAAACTATGGTCCCATGTATGGGTCAAGAGTAGCCTGACACTAGTGCTTTATTGAAATACCTGCAGGCATATGAACTTGTGATTGTCTTTGTATGCTTTCAAGCAAAGAATGGAGAAATGAGTTCTCACAATAGAGACTGTATTACCTAAAATGTTAAAAATATTTATTATCTGGCATGGTCAAAAGAATGATTGTCAACCTGATAGATTAATAGAAATCAAATGGAATGGATTTACTTTCCATTTTGTTACATGTTGTTTAGCTTGGAAGGGACCTTTGTTCCTGAAGGTGACTCTAATAGGGGTTCCTTAAAGTATAAATGTTTGTTCCTGCTCTTGATACTAAGAGAAACAAAAAGATACAGACTAAGTAGAACTGGAAAACACAGAGGGAGGAAATAAAACAACAGAGATTTCACAGCTATGTTTTCAAATCTGGACTTTGCTATTCCATTCAAATCCATTTTGGCCAAAGATTAATGTTTTGCCTCTTGCGATACAGTGGGAAGAAATGTCTGCATTGAATGATTTGTATATTAATAGGGCTTATTTTACCAGTCTTGAACATATTTATAATATTTATAATATTGCAATTCCTGAATGTCCTGGCTTTAAATGTCTCGGGGGGGGGATTGCTTAAGCTAAATTTTGCAAATTATTTCCATGGGTGGAGCTTCATTGCCACTTGCCAAAGATGTTCCAGTTTAATTTTGCTCAGCCTGTTGGTTGTTTTTGTTTGGCATTTCAATGACAAAAACATACCTTACTTTTCCTACTGAAAAATAGTATATGTAATATTTTTAGGGAGAGCAAAGCTTTCTGTGATACTTTTTGGTATGAAAAAATAGATACTTGAACTCTGCAAAAATCTGACTCTAAATGATTTCTTGCCGCGGGAACTAGCTACTCTGGGGATTCCACATTTAAGGAATGTGCCCATATAACTGTATCATGAAATATGCTTTTAAACATTTTAAAATACTCATCAAGCAATCTCAAAAATAGTAAGGCAATTAATCTAGAAGTGGAAAATGGAGATTCTGGTGATACTTCTTGTATCTCATCAACTTATGAAGGGGTGAAGTCTAGCCTGTCAATTCAGGTTACAGCTTGATTACCTCATTTGAATTCTCCAGAGATCTACACAGCTCAATGGCGGCACTTTCTGCTTAGTCTTCCTGGTGACAGGAGACATAGGGCTTCCCTAGAGCCCTAGAGTGGGAGGAGCCATGTGGAGAACCATCCCAGCACTAAGATGCTTCCAAAACCACTGGATCCACATGACTTTCCACCCACTGACCTGTGATCTTCCTGCATTCTGCATCACTAAATATGCTGTGTGAGTCTGAAGAGGAATTTAGAGACTGGTATCAGACATATGGCCAATTATTGAACTTATGGACTTGTTCTGGACTGAGCTGGGATGATTTCTTAATAAATAATTACTCTTTGATAGAAAGCTCTTTCTTATACTCATATGATTGTTTATGGATTTGTTTCTCTAGTCAACCCAAACTAACACACTTCTAAACAAAATGTCATATTTGTGCAACTCAATTAGGTTTTTTGTTTTTTTAACTTTAGTTACTTTGGGGGCAAAATAGAAGTGTTAGGAAAATATTGTCAGAAGAGAAGGTATAATAAAGATCCTAGTGTGATTGTGACTTACTACTCTTTTTCAGGACTATTTGTAAGGTAAAATTAAGTATACATTAAGTAAGTATTAAGTATATATATATATATACATATATAAAATCAATAGTGGGACCCATATTTTTATGTGCTATACTAAATTATTATCTAAAATTGAACAAAATAGTTTTCTAAAAAAGTGTCAATGGACAGCATAATTCATAGATCATTTCTCTTTATATTATTGTGGAAAATCTGTCTTAGAGGTTCAGAAGATTATAAGTAAGCTACAGATTAGATCATCTATCTACTGTATGTCTGTCCAGAGATCTACCTATATGCCTATCATGTATCCTGCATTATCTCTCTCTATCTGTCTATCTATCTATCATCTATCTATCTATCTATCATCTACTCCTTATTCATTCACATAACTGTCATATAAGTTATGATGGTGCTGTTGTGTTGATGTTGAACTGCTCATTCAGTTATTTCACTACAGAAAGATGAAGCTAAATTTCTCCATAGAGTTTTGTGCTTGTTCCCATAAACATCCTGAGAAATCCTAAAGAGAGTACTATGAGTCAGAATTGCCTTGATGGCAGTGGGTTTGCTTATTTGTCTGTTTACTTTCTATGTATGCATCTGGTGGTTTCCTAGCTCTTACAGAGCCAGAGATTATGTTATGACTTTTATTAGCCAGTATGAAAGAGGAGACCTTGCTAGCTACACACACGTGAGGAGATGCACAGTTAATACAGTGGCTGGATGGAGCACGGGATCTTATGAAAATGCTAAGGATACTTGATATGGGGGTGCCCAGACACATGAAGGTGAGATCCTGGAATTGAGTTGGGAACATACTCATGTTGACTAAAGAAAGAGAGGCTCAGCTGCAGGAAAGGGGTGAGAAGCAACTCAGAGGCAAAGTAAACAGAAACCCAAACAGTCAGTGGGAAATGATGTGGTTTATAGGTATAACTATAAACTGTCATGCATTGCTGAAGAGCAAAGACTTAGGTAGGATTTGTGATAGCCGGAAGTTGGGATGTGACATTCTGGATGTCATTCATAAGGTGAAAAACAAAAAGAAAACAACACTGAAGATTTTTAATGTGGGAATCGGCCATTCTAGGTCAGGCTATATATAAGATTGATTTGAGGTGACTGAAAGGCCATCAAATTCATCTAGGCCAGAGTAACAGTAGTCATTAACTGCAACTGTGGCAAAGACAATGAGTGTTACAGATAGACTCCAAACATATTTAAAAGGAAAAATTAAATATGCTGGTAATAGGTTTGTGGTAGGAAACACTAAAAGTTGGAGGTGGGGAAGCCAACACTGATGGTTGAGTTTATCATTTGGGTCCATGCGTGAACAGTAGCACGTGCAATAGAGAGCACAGCCTGAGGAGGTCCAACTTAAGTGATGGTAACCACTGAGCTAATGCATATCTGGTGAACAGGGCAGTTAGTATCACTGCATATGATCAGAGTCATTGAGAGCACTGAAGAGCTGGTTAGTGAGAACAGTCTTGGGCTGAAGTTAAACCCCAGAAGGAGGATGGAGAGTAGCCCATGAAATAAATAGTGAAGCTACAAATAGGGGATGACTTGCTGGCTATGGTACCTATCAAGTTGGCAGGCAACCTTCAGAAAGAGGGATCAATCAGACCATATGTTCAGAGAGTTCTAAGAAACCATCTTCAACCATGCGGACTCTCTGTTTCAAGAGTTAATTGTGGTGAAACAAGGACAGATTCTAGATACTGGAGTTAGAAAATGAAGACAAACAAAAAATACAGCAATATCAAATTTTCCAGAGGTCTGAATGAGATGGGGAGGAAAGAGATCTAAGGAAGAAGCAGAGGGACCAGGACATGAGAGAAAACTTTAAGGACAGGAGTGACCTGGGGCTGCACTTGAGTGAGAGACATGGGTCTTCTGGAGAATGCCCTCATCCCATTAGACTGAGCTGTGGCTCCATCATGAGCTATTTCACCCTTTCCCCCTCACTTACCACATTCTGAGAAAATTTCTGGGCAACTCAGCATGGTAAAGAGAGTGGGTGCATAACAAGTCACAAGGTAGTGTCAAGTTTATTATTTTCTTAATAAATTCCCTCAGGAAATCAGAAAGAGGTAATTTTTTCCTACATAGTTACTGTTATATAAGAAAATATTTTCAAGTATGAGTGTTTAATATTTTATTTTATTATAATGTCTGTTGACATATGTACAGGTACATTATAAAACATTAAATATGAGATTTAATTTACTAGTAAACAACAATCATATTTGGAGGGATTTTCTACTGTTGAGACTCTAAACATTGGCAAAGGACAGAGTAGCATGGCTGTAAGATGGGCCATCTGAATATGAATGGGATTTAATATTTTCCTGATTTGGTCATTATCTATGTGACTTTAAACAAGCCTTTTTCAAATTTAGTCTTCAGCATAACTGTGAAATAAAGTGGTTCCAGTTCATGATTTTCTCTTTCCAAATTTTCAGATTTAAAAAAAGGTAAGTTATGGATTCTCTGGTTATACATTCCAACACTTAGGAACTTAAATTATGTTTTTGTGGCTAGTTGAGCAAATTCTGAGCATTTCCAAGGCAATGAAATTATGGCATGTATCTTGGAAGAGCAATATAAGATGATGAAAATTGGAAAATATGCAAACAGGTTTTTTATTGTTTTAAATGGAAAGCTCATTTTGACACATAATATTTTTCTTTCCTTTCAAAATCCAAGTCTAAGTGTTTGATGACAAATCACAGCAGCATTGTTCCAGCCACAGTCTTGCCCATGAATGATAATTTCAGGAGACAAATGATTCATTTCTAGTTCCATTTTATTAACTAGAACATAGCCACAGTCAAAATTTAAGCTGGTGCTCAGCAGCATATAGCCTGTAGATTTGATTAACACATAAACAGCAATCTCTCTGTGAAGCATTTCCCCAGATAATGTTGAAAAAGATGAGCTGAAAGAACTGTGCTATGATGTGTAAGTTAGGAAATTAAAAAGTTCTTCTAGCTTTATACTTAAATAATACATATTTTGTCAGATAGAATACTTTGTGTGGCTAAAATAGGATCAAAACAATATAAAGAAATAATCTTGTGGGCTTTTTTCCTTTGCATTCCAGAAACAGAAGAAAAACATAGATTGAATATGTTGGTCCTCTTTCTAAGATTTTCTGTGGTCCCCTGTAGGCTTACTTAGTCTTACTGTACATGTAATTTCTCTTATCAGAGAAGCAAAATATGAAATCCCTTTCTATTTATCCTATCTTATTTATCTATGTATATATTTACATATCCCATATATCCTCTCTGCAAGAGATATATCCCAAATATCTTCTACAGCATTGGGGTTTATAGATGTTGTTCATTTCCTTCACAACTGCTACATGTATCCCTTTTTCCGATAATCCTAGTCTAGGATTTGTTTTTCCGTCATTGGTTTCTGTAGTCCCTATGATCTTGTCCTCTGGTTTCTTAGGACTCTTTATCCACCTTCAAAGTCCTACAATCATTTTTTGTTCAGGTGATTCCAATACTAGTACTGAACTCATAAGTTTGGGCCATATTTTAGAAGCAGATTGTCAGACCTTCCTTCTAAGGCACATCTGAGTAGAATCTAATCTCCAACTTTCTGATTAGCAATCGAGCATATAAGTCACCTTTGTAAACCTGGGAGTGCCTTGAACTCCTGGAGTGCATAGGTAAGCCAGTTATTTAGACAAGATTGGGCTGTTAAGGTTGCTTCTCTTATTCTTCCATGGGCCTCATTCCCTTTTCTGCTTTAGGCAGGAACCACCTCAAATTTTCACACTGACATTTGCATGGCAGGCTTTTTTATTTGTTCATCTCCCACCAGACGGGCCCTCACCAAGCAAGTTACACTTTGTCTTTTTACCTTCTGGCCTTCCTTAGGCTTCTCAGGCATGTTATGTCAATGCCCATGCAATCCCACCCTTCCTCTTCCATTGCTAAGACTTTTCCCAGAGTGGGCTCTTTGCCCAGTGTGTCATGATGTCTTTAATCCACCCCATCCTTTTGCTTTCATTGCTCAGCACTGCGTGAATCAAGGACTTCAAAACTCATTTTCTTTCATGACAGTGTCTGAGAAGCAAATACCCCGAATAAGAATTTTATGACTGCATCATTCTTTACTTCATTTTAATGACTAATGTTTCTCTATAATTCACATATTCCATGCCTTCATGACTTAGTAGTATTTCCTCACTCTCAATTTATCATAACTGTATACTCTTTATTAGATTTAAAAATCTTGAAGTGTAGCATATCAGTAAACTGGTTGGGTACTGCCCAGTCATCATTAAAAAAAAAATTAATGGCTACCTTATAATGGAGAGTTGTATGTAAATTTTCCTTTTCCAACATGAACACAGAAATGAAAAAATTATCTTGGAAACCAAATTGCTAGTTTCTCTCCACTCCCCAGTGGCCTTGAAAGCACTAAGCCCACTTCTTACCTTGCTCTCTGTCCTGTGGAGCTAATCCAACCATGGACTTGCCTTTGAAGTCAACTGGAACATCATGCATGGGTGAGCCCCAGAGAGCCCACAATAGCAGGAAAAGAAAGCTGACATGTTATTCTTAACCAAAGGGACCATACTATTTCCGTGTTTCTATACACCCCTGGGCATCTTACAGACTTCAAAAGGCTGCAGATGAAGTAGGAGAAGAAGCTGGAGTTAGCAGTGTCCTGTGAACAGGCAGCAGATAAAGCTACAATAGAATCAAAGTTTTAAATTCCAAGAAAAACATTCTTTTTATTTGTCCTTGTCAAGTGTCAGACAAACCACAAATATGAAATTCTTCAGGACTATAAAACTCCTACCCGCGAACGTCAAGCTCTTCTAGAAATGGTATCCAGTTTTTCATCGAAGGTTAAAAAAAAAAAAAAAGGATTCAATTTCACGCTACAAGCATTTTCCTAGAATTTTTACTGAGAAGAATGTGTGCCAATCATGAGGAGAGTGCCATCACCATCTTCAGAAGAAAAGCAGAACGCAGCTCTTGTGTCGTCTAGCCCTCCACAGCCATTTCCAGAGCATACTCAAAAATAGCATTGTTCTGAGCTGCAGCGTTGTCTGTGAAATAGTCATATCTTTAATACTGTTTCTCAGAGTCAATGAATTAGAACTGACTGTATTTAGGAGAGTAGGTTGGAAATATGCCTTAAAATGTATTATGTATATACTTTTTTTTTCACCTGTGTAACAAAAAGGGCCAACAAGAGGCCCCCTACTTAACTATGTACATTTGGCCAGATTTTTCTATACCCCTAAGTCATAGTGCAAGCATATGCAAAAAATTTATAATGATAGTTGTTGCATCATAGTACCTGTGAGTGCCATGTGTAGTACATGGGAAATGGTCAAGACATGTGAGAGAGGTAAATATTATAATATTCATTTTGCAGAGGAAGAATTTACATCTCAAAGACTTTGGTTGGCCCATGCAAATAGCAGGCACTGGCAGATGTAGAATTGGAATCAAACGTGGTTTGGGTTCAAAGCCGGTATCATGGATGTTACAATGATGAGTTCTTCACTGGAACCCCAGGTGCATACGGAAAGGAGTGTCAGGGGAGAAGTGCACTTCCAATGATCACCCAAGGATGTCTGCATATGACTATCTCTTCTGAATACTAGTGTACCCTCAAATACTAGAATATTGGACTTCCAGTCACATTCAGACATCCTGGAAATATCAAGCACTGAAATTGCAAGGTAAAATTTGCTGCAAGCATGGCTAATCAAAGGAGACTGGAAAAATCACCAATTTCTGACCAGCTATGAATTCACCATCAGTGCAATAGAAACAATAAAGGACTTTGTGCTCTTGGACTTTATAGTATCAAAATTTTATTTTCATATTTAGATACTTCAGGTGGAGCATAAAAAGGTTGATTTTTCCATCAGGAGTATCAACCAACAAAATCCTTTGGCTACTTTATTGAAAATTATTCCAAAATTAGATTATCGTAAGTGAGCATGCTGGTGAGCTTTGGACGAGACACAGATTCTCTTGAAAGGAAAGGCAGTAGAATGCGCACTCTAAAATGCATCTATTTCCAGAGGTATGCCACCAAAATATCAGTTGAAAATAATAGGTACCGTGACCTAGCATGTGAAAATACAACTAAGAATAAGCCCGACATACTACTATCACATCAATTTGGACTCATAGGGACTCTATCACACCAAACAGAACTACCTAGCGAAGCTTTGAAAACTGTGAATCTTTCCAGGAGCAGGCTGTTGAATCTTTGTCCCTTGGAGCAGTTTGTTGGTTTAAACTGTCTGAATGTAGACATGTTTGTAACAATTGAGTACTTAATTACTGTGCCTTGAAATCCCCAAGCCAAACTCACTGTCGTCAAATTGATGCACACTCATAGTGACCCCATACAGGCATACAGAGTGCCTCTGGGAGTTTCTGGGACAGTAGTACCTCTTGTGAGGAGTGGAAAGCCTCGTCTTCCTCCCAAGGAGTGGCAGCTGGTTTCAAACTGCTGTTCAGCCCAATGTATAACTACTATGCTAACAGAGTAGAGTAAAACTGTGTCTTAGGGTTTCTAAAACTATTAATATTTATGCGAACAGATAATCATATCTTCTTCTTTCACTGTTAGGTTTAAACCACTGTTTTTGAAATGAGATGCCCAATACTTCAGGGTTCCAAACTGGGAATAAATTATTATAATTCAAAGCCAGCTTTCTTTCTCCCCACCACCCCATCAACTATTTTCTTTCATCTCTTCACAAATGTAACATTATACCGTGTTCCCTGATGTATCACACTCAGAAGTCTTGATTTTTTTTATCTGCTTCATTTTTTTTTCTGCTCAGAATTACCCACAGGGAGTGGGGGAAGGGGGGTGGATAGGGGCAAATCTCATTAAAGGAGAATTGTGCGGTTCAACTGCCTTCATTTATTTATCTAGTGCTGTTATAACAGAAATACAGAGGAGTGGCTTTAATAAACATGTCTGTTGTCTTGCATTTAGGAGGCCACAAGTCCAAATATAAGATGTTGGCTCAGGAAAAGATTTCCGTTTCTGGGTAGTCTACATGTGGCTTGACATCAGTCTCTATCTTTGTTTGCTAATGTGCTTGTTTAAGTCTTTTACATATTGAAAATGACGCCCTTTATGAATCCTGCCTCCCAAAGACGTGGTGGTGTCGTGGGTTGGTTGCTCAAGGTCAGTAATTCTAAGTCACTAGCTGCTCCAAGGGAGAAAGATGAGGCTCCCGAGTCCCATTGACTTCCAGTCTTGAAAACCTAGACGGACAGTTCTGTCCTCGCCAGTAGGGTCACTAGAGTCAGAATTGACTCGATGGCAGTGAATTTGGAAGGTTCTTCTTATAATCCTAAATTCTGGCAAAGGCAACCAGTTCCTAAATGGGATTATAGTCACAGCCATAGGGTCAGTGACATAACACCAACCATATTATTTATGCTGCCTAGAATTCAAAAGACAAAAATGATTGACAGATTAAATATGGCTGCAAAGGAGACCACAATTGAGAGCACCAAAGACATTTATCTAAATCACAAGGAGTAGGTGTCTCTGTTGTCATTATCTGTTTAGACATGTGGAAGGTAAATGTGGATTCTCAAAGAGAGTAAGAATCAAAATCTATCATATCCTGAAGATGTTGCTGCTGTTACAAATTCTTGAGGAGAGGCTCCCCAAGCTTCCTGCTATTCAGTTACCCTCCGATGTTGAATATCAAACTAGAAATTCCTTGGTGGGGCCAATGGTAACATGCTTTGCTGCTAACCAAAATGTTGGAGGCTCGGGTGCACTGGAAGTACCTTGGAAAAGAGCTTAGTGACATACTTCTGAAGGATTTCTGGTGGCGTAGGAAGTTATGTACTGAGTTGCTAACCACAAGGGCAGTAGTTCAAACCCACCAGTGGCTCTGCCAGAGAAAAATGAGGCTATCTAATCCTGTAAAGACTTAAAGTATTAGAACCCCAAAGGAGGAGGTCTGTTCTGTCCTATAAGGTGGCTATGATTCCGAATTGATTCTATGGCAGTGAGTTTTGGGGAATCCACTTCTCAACATCTACTACTTTTCCTGTGACATACATGGGGCCATCAGGAGTCAGAACAGAGTCAACATCAACTGATAAAATAGATAACTTAGGCAAATTGATCCTTTGCTACCGCTTTGCCAATAATAAAACACCAGCCCTCCTCTGCTCTGTGGCTCTGCATCTTGTCCATAGGGAATACAGTGATAGTGGTGTGTGCTGTTTTCTTTCTCATTCTTCCCGACATAGAGTAGAGAAGGGGGGAAAGGACAAGGTTCTTTTCTTTATGTCTACAAAATATACACACCACAAGATAAAAGAGATGCATAATTAAGTCATTACTGGAGTAATTAAGTCATTACTGTCATTCTCAGCACGGAGCTCTAAAAGTAGCTAGGGGCAAACACTTAGACGCTATTTAAGCAATGTTTTAGAAATATTTGGATGGCTACTCTTTGGCTTCTATGGAAAACGATAATCAAGTTGGTACACTGATTTGTTTTGCATGAAAATTCTCAAGTTTTATATTTGAGTTAGAAGATAGGAGCTGAGTTAACACCCAAGTGCTTTCTTTGATGCTGGGATTTGTTTAGAAGAGCATTTTTATGTGTGTGGGTAAATGGCACAACATTTGTGGCAGAAAAGGAAGCTATGGGCAGGGCCTTTACACATTCAGAGATGTTTTCAAAGACAGCTTTGAAACATTTTCAGTCACAGTGAATGTGTTAGCCTCTCTTCTGGAGAAGGTGAGGAAATTGAAGTGTTTCGAAAGATAAGCATAAATGCAAGGATTCAAAATATCTTTAAACATTTTGATGTATATTTATGTCTACATTTTGGAGGAGAACCATGGGACAATATTCAGCTAGCAGAAACTTCATACCTTCTGCTCCAACGTGGAATTGCACACACACACACACACACACACACACGCTTCATTTAAAATCTTTAATAAAGTAAGATAGTTGTAATTTCAGAGTTAAATTAATTTGGTAACAGTTCCAAGTGGTTAATTAAAATAAAAAACACAAACATTTCTCATGAAATGAAAATGTTGTGTGCTTTTTTGCTGATGAAATCATAAAAACTCTAAACTCCAGAAGCCATTTTCCAAGTACTGGCCTTTATTCTAAGCATCCTCGGTATTATATTCACAACAGATCATCTGACCCAATAATCTGAACCTAGTGGCAGATATGATTTTTAAGACTGATTTCTACCTATGAGGAAATAGTTGTTCCCTCCATAGTACTAAAGTGTGATTGCTAAGAGTAATTTTATTATATTATCCAATTAGTTTTTAAGGTTCTTTTTCTCTCTCCAATTATACTGTAGTTGTTGAGGGAAATGTTACATTTTTCTTTTCTAAAAATGTCCACAGTGTTTGTGGCAAAACTGGTCAAACAAGATAACAGAGAAAATTTTCCAAATGGCTAATTGAAAGAGTGGGTGATTAAAATGTTTCCCAACTGTATGCCAGTAAGCCTGATTTGGAGGTCACAAAGATACCATTTTAGCTAAACAGAAGATAAAATACAGCAATCTTTGTCCAACTTGCACTGGAAAACATAAAGCTCCTAAACCAAATCTAAATTTTGAGCTCTTAAAAGTATGCTCCTTTGGGGGGTGGGGGGTGGGGGGGATGAACCAGAAATTCTATAGAATGTGTGCTGACATTTCATATTTTATTCACACTACCAAAACTATGAAGTCGGATCCGTGCATCAGTTTAAAATGTTCATGAATATTAGAGTCCCAGGGAATCACTTGATCAAGTGAAATTCATGGAATTGAATTGCTTTGAATTTGCCGAAAGAAAGTGTAGTTCGGGCAGCAAGGCCTGGAATTCAAATCTGGCTGCATTTTGAAATTACTTGGCTTGAAGACTAGATGGCAATGTTTCAGATGACGTGGCAGGTTATCCAGATCACTGGATTCTTTCAGTGTTTTCCCACTCGTCCAAGCGGTTTCCCTGGCCTCAGTACACATGCAAAATCTGTTGAGAAGAAGTACACATGTCTTCCATATTTTCACGGGCAGTATGTACCTCTTCTGGTTACGCTGGAGAGTTGCACCACTCCGATATCTTTTTAAATTAAACTTTAAAACTGCTAACATGGAACTATTTTTGTAAATGTCACCAAATGGAATTTCTTTTAAAGATCAACAGCATCATCATACAACATGCCTAAATATGGAAAGGTATTATCCGTGCGTCACTTACAGCCTTTTGCATAATTAAATGCACAGCCAACAGGCTATGCAGAGGTCAGGCATAAGGAAATTGGCTTGGGGGGGTGGGGGAGTGGTATGCAAATGAGTTAGTCATTTCAAATATTTAGAGGTCCGCTCTTGGCGTTGGTCCTCTCATGTTGGCATGCCATGTCCCCCAGGTTGTCCTGATATGAAACTGAGAACAAGTCAAAGGCTTTCTTGTCACAGGCTTTACAAAATCAAGCAGTCAATGTGAAGGCCCGAGAATAAAATCTTCCATTGGCGTACTGATTGGGACAGTGTGGAGGAAACTGGCTGATTAAATGCTTCTCTTTCCAACTGCATGTGGTGTGTTCTTATGGCAAATCACAGGGGCTAAATATTGTTCTCCATTTGCTGCTCTCGATTGCACACCCAGGTGGCAGCAAGATCCCAACAATTACACACTGCAGCTAAGTGCCAAGGTTCATGCCTGAAATTAGTGTCAAAATGAAAGGGCCATAGAAAGTTAGGGGTAAAAGGGGAGCCAAGCTCATCCCCTGGATTTATCCACATCAGCACAGCATGCGAGGAGCCTTTGGAGCACAGTTTCATTTTTGGAACTCCCGTGGACTGTTCAGCTGCCACTATGACAATACAGGCTGCAGATGCCATCCTTGCTGCCTACAAGCAGGCAAAAGCCCATAGCCTCGCAGCGGATGCTCTGGGCTCGCTTACCTCAAATTGCCAAGGAGGCAACCTCAAAGAATTTGGCTGCAGAGTAAACCCCAACAGCCCAAGGTGGTACACACGATGTTCACCGCGGGGTTCAAGGTGCAATTTTCCTAGCTTGCTTGACTCCCCCCCCCCCCCAAAAAAAAAAAAAAACTCAGACAGACTACAGATTGTGACTAAGCAAGTTTCAGAAAGTTCAAAGAACATTCCACTCCATTTCTTTCGGATACAATGAACTAGCAGTGCCTCCTGGACACAAGTCCTGTTAGCCGATCTCCATATGCAAACCTGCTTCTTAGAGTCAGCAGCTTAGCCCCATGTTTGAGGTCAGTTGGAGCAGCAACTTTAAGAAGCATCCGCCTATATTTTCCTATGAAGAAGGAAAGCTTCTATTTTAATGTTGCCGACCCATAAAACACAGACGTACATGTTTATCTTGAAATTTCAAGTTGAAAATTTTGAGCCCAGAGGAGCAAAAACTAAAATGATCGGGAGAATGGCTTAAACTACTCGGCATTCGTTGAGGAGTTCCAAGCAAAGAGTTTGAATATTGAATTTGGCTTTTGTTGAAAACAAAATATGACATCAACTAATAAAATTGCATGCTGGTGAAGGGACTAGAACTTTGAGGTGAGAGGTGTAAGGTGGGCTTGGGGGGGCAAGGGTCATCTGGAACTTCAGAAAAATGTCCTAGGAGTATAGGCTAATCTCCAAAGCTAGCGTCATTGCCCTTTCTCTCGGAAAATAGCAGAAAATTCAGTCTATATACCCAATGTACCTGGGCTGATAAAAGTGACGATTATTCCATGAAAAACAGATAGCTAGTTGAATGTCATGGCTATTGTATGTATCTATAAACTCCATTAATTGTATCTGTGAATTTTCTATAAAAATTAAAATAGCTCAAGCCCCTGGATTATACACAGAATAATGCTATATTCTCTTGTTTGCCAATCTTCTACTGGTTATCAATCTCTCCCTTCTCTCCTTTGCCTCCCATCTTCCCAGGTGTGTTGCCTCCACCTTCTCTTCCAGCCACTGTGGGAGACAGGCACACTTCCTTCCAAGCCTTCAATACCTGCCTTTATTTCCCTCTCTTCACTCATGGCTGGTTTTGTGAACTCCCTTGCCATTATTTTATTTGGGCTTCTTCCCCTCACAGTCCACCAATGGCAGCCACAGGACATGTATGAAAATGTACCAAATCGAAAATAGCTTTACTTTTTGCAAAAACCCTAAGTCAAATGATTGGGTCAGTAAACTGCTGTGTGGGATCTCCTTTCTGAGGCAGGATTGATGGGTGCTGGGCCCTTGTGGAATGGGAAGCAGTGAGAAAGTCGTGACAGGTTTGCTTTGGGTACAGAAATAACTAGGGAATACACAAACAGGGTGGGCAAGTTCACCCTGGGACAGGCAAGTCCTATTCACAAAGAACCAGTGGTCCCATTAGAGAGAAATGCAGAATGCTCAAAGGAGGATAGCACAAGAAAGTTGACATTTAAAAAATTGTATCCTTTTGTCCCTGGAGGAATCCCTGGATTCAGAAAGGGAACAGAGTGAAAGAATACTATCGAAGGGCAGAGGTCTTGCCTATTGTAGTTACTACTTAATGTTGAGTATCTTAAAGGGGACTGGGGCAACCTAAGAGAGCAATAGTAATTGGAAAATGAATAGAAGAAGAAATAGAGCCAGGGAGGGGGAGGGCAGAGTGGTAAGTTATCTCATCCCCCGACTACCTTTGTCACCTAAAGGAAGTTGGTAGTAAAATCATTAAAGCACATTTTGACTGCTTTTCCAAGATAGTCTTCTACTGTAGTGTATGTGTCTAGAATATATTCTAAGCTACTTAAAGAATACATAAGAAAAATACAAGGTCTAATGGTGTGTGGAAAACTGATCAGACTACCATAACCTGCAAAATCGGAAAAATATTACTGCATTCATGGTAGCTGTAGTGAACCCTAGAAACCCTGTTGGCCTGATTGGGCTGCTAACTACAGCCCAAGGTCAGAAGTTCGAAACCCCTAGCAACTCTATGTCTTCTCCTGTGAAGAGTTACAGTCTTAGAAACACACAGGGAAAGTTCTAGCCTTTCGTACACAGTCACTATGAGGCAGCATGGACTTGAGGGCAGTGAGTTTGGGTTTCTGTGGGGTAGTATGGGTTCTGGGGTGGCATGGGGTTTAGGTGGTTGTCAAGTCAGCATTTCAAAACCACCAGCTATTTTCTACTCCCTAAAGAATTGCCATCTCTGAAACTCACAGAGGCAGTTCTACCCTGTGAGTCAAAATCCAGACAGTGGCAGTCAAGTTTATTTTTTCTTTCTTTTTTTTTGAAATTACATTAAGAGCCAGTAGGACCGAGTCAATGGTAGACACTAAATAAATCTTTATTGAGTAAATGAATGCTTCCTATATCCTTATAAAAGGATATTTTAAAAATAATTTGTGATTTCCACTGTTTCAGATTTCTAGTAGATCATATTCTTTTTTGATATTTTCAAGATGTCTTTGGTATACTATATTCAAACCCCTAAGATTTTGATAATTAACTGCACACCATATGTTCCTGCACCAGCTATTTCCTTCTCTAAGAAGTCCTGAGCCTTATGATATTGTTTCAGATTTTGCATTCAGACTGTGAGCTCAGTTGTCAGAAAATCTAAGAATACATAAATCATAAATATATTACATGCTAATAATGTTAAGCAGAAATGAAAGCATAAATGCATGCCATAGAGGTACTATTAAAAGTGTTATAAGTATCTGTTACTGTTCTGTAAGAGCCAAAGTCTAGCAACTTCAAAGGGACTTGGTGTCATTCCGGGTTCAGAGAGGTTCCTCCTTAGTAAAGAAATTATAAACACCACGGATAAAATGTCTGTGTTTTAAAATCTGAACTAAGGGCTGAGCCCCGGTGGCGTAGTGGTTGTGCGCGGGACTGCGGCCCACTGGGACGGAGGTTCAATTCCAGCAGTGGGGCTGGGCCTCCTACTCCCACCACAGGAGAGCAGTGATGCCAAAAAAAAAAAAAATCTGAACTAATTTTCAAGACTTCAATTGGTTATTAGTGAGTCTCAGAGTATGGAACTTTGCTCTGTAAACACAACTTTGGAAAAGAAAACTCATTCTGGCATCATTTAAACAACAATTATCCAACTCATGGTACTTGAAATTAAAGCCCAGTGCTGGACCAAAGAAATGATTAACACAAAAACCCCTGAAGATAAAATGTTATGCTGCATATTATTGACATGCTAAAACTTGGGGTGACATGTGTGGTAGCCTTTTAAAAGCACCCCTTCCTCAGCAGTTCAAATTTTCGAGATGCCTTCCCTAACTGGTGTTATATACTTAGCAAACTATTTAGTGGGAAATAAGCACAGGTGGTTGAAAGAAAGATGCTACTGAATTCAGACACTTTTGGGATAATTCACTGTCCAGCATCGACCTCTTTCTTGAACAGCATCTCATGGCCAATCACAGTCTCTCTCGGCACTATTTACACAATTCCCAATGAAAGAAATTTTCAGGGGCGTTTGTTGCTATTGCTGCTGTTGTTTTCCTTCACATAGTTTAGACCAATTGTTTTAAAGGCAGTTTAACTTTCTAGATAATGGATGCAAATAATAGCTTATCAATGAGACAAAATTTAAATTATTGTAAGTTGAGAGAATTTAAAAGTAACCAGTTGTTCCATAATGGTAGTATTTGAAGAGGAATATTAAGGACAGAAAAAGTAAGCAAACTAAGGAAATTTTGTAAACATTGAGGGGAAGAGAATAATTTAAATAGATATAAGGAAGTGAATTATACTTTTACAGATAAGCGTACTTCCATAGTATGCTAATTCACCAAGAATGTGATATTCTCACTTACAAGATTCACAATCATCAAGTTGAAGTATAGAAAACTTTTTCTTATTAGGGTTTAGAACAAGGCAGGTTGGAAGCTACTGGTTTTGTGTAGCTTCCCTAGGAAAACTGATTTAAGGATTTCCTTTCAACTTACATGAAAATTGATCTGATATGTCACAACTCTAGTTCCCAAAGGGTCTGATTCTTTAAAAGCTGTTATTAACTTTACAAGTGAATCTGTGTGTGTGTGTGTGTGTGTGTGTGTGTGTCCTGAATGATGTTCTGGTAACATTGGCTGCAATCATATTAAATTTCTCTGTCTGTATTCTCTCTATTCAATAAGAATAGCTACAACTATGTATTTACATATAGACATTTTATTTCATATCGCAATTTGACTTGTATAAAAAATTAACATCTAGAAGGCCAAGTAAAACCTATTGTGTGAGAGCACATAGTGCTTATTCATTGTCTTGTCTTTTTCTCTGACTTTCATGCCTTTTCTGTTTTGCCTCTTTAAACTATGAAACATCATCTCTAATAACTCTTCCTTTAACATACACTTAATTTTTGTAAAGACGTACCAAATGAGAGTAGGAGCAATCTGCAAATATTCAATTTTATCTCCAGAGTTCAGTGCTATTGCTTCTGCTAAGATAAAGGCATGGAGGCTTTTCTGAAATGACTTTTACATCAGGATAAAAAGCTTTTAGGTAAGAAACGATTACATGCCAACATTATTATCGCCAGAAAATTGTGAGCTAGAATGAGCAATAAAAATATTCTATTTGGAATTGGGTATTACAGGCTAGCTATTAAAAGATTTTACTTAAATTCTATTACACCTTAAAATGAAAGTCATCACATGCCATCACAGACTTTTTCTCTGGATTCTTCAGAGACAGAATACAATTGTGTCAGGAAATTGAGTACCTTCCAACCTTCATTATATTCTTGGAAAGAAACAGTACAGAGAAACACAATGTGAAATGTGTAAGACCATTTAGATTGAAATAGATTTACATAAACATATAGATACATACCAAGCGGTGTTTGTCTTCGGATACCTGGAATTAAAATTTTCTTGTGAAATTAACCACTCATAGAAAACATTAACTTTAAGAAGACCACGGCAAAGGTACCACAACTTGTGTTGGGCAAAACTCCTGCAATAGTAAAGCACTAAGGTATCACTTTAAAATACAATACCTTTCAGAATCCATTTTTTAAAAGAAAGCAGTTCCAGTCTAAATCATGACTGTAAAACAGAACATAGAACTTTTGACAGCTGCACAGTTAAACAGAGGCAAACAGTAATTGGAGCGCTCCCATGACAACAATGAGGGCAGTGCACTGCATTCTTTCAGAAAATCTATTCTCTGGGAAAATTTGTAGCATTTTCAAAACCCCAGGAAGGGTTTACCGCCACCCAATCCCTATTCCTTAATTTTCTAATAGTAGGAATAAAATCTATGTTACAGAGGCAAATACCATTTTCCACTGATCCCCAGAATCATTATCTCTTAAAAATAAAAAGCTGTTGTTATTCACCAAGGCTGAAATACATCAAGTACCAGAGTCATAGGTGGCTAACAAAAGCTAGACAATCATTCTCTAAAGTATGCTCTTCCTTAATTCTTTTAATGTTTCTACAAAAGAAAAAAACATAAGGTTCAAAATTTCAAGTGATATTTAGGAAGTACTCAGGCTACTGGCATTGAACACATGAAATAACTGTAAGATAGCAATTGTAAAATGTTTAATTTTTACCTTTCCATTCGAAGAGGCATCACTTCTTGTGGAACCTGTGTTTTCAGAGGACACATAGCGCTGGCCAGTTTAGAGTAAGAACCATTAGAACATTAGCCCCAAAACAAAAACCTACCAAAACTGTCTTTCCCAGAGAAAGCGGAAGGTGCTTGCTAATAATTAATGCATCTCCTTGCGCCTATTTAATGCACATCATTAGTAGTAATATAAATAGTAGCATACACACACACACACACACACACACACTCCCTGAAGCATCACTTAGCAGTTTTTAAGGAAATAGAGGCAATATATTTGAGCTCACATACGAAGCCCGCGGTTGACTCCATGACCGGTCTTATATTCGCTCGGGGACTCCTTTCTAGCAAGATTTTAGAATACGAGGAAGTCCTGGTACCAGTACACAGCATGCCAGCAGAAAATTCCTGGGTGTCACCGATGCTGGGTGCACTGCTCCCTCTCAGAACCAGCATCAGACTGGATCCAGGGAGAGTGTCGCCTGCTGCAGAAACGGAGCGCATCTGCCTATTCACGCCTTCCACTTGGCAGTCACAAAGAGACCAGCCGAAAAACTACTCTGGACTTAATTCCCCCAGTGGAACGCAGCCTGTTTCGTAGGCAGCCCCTTGGAGAGGAGAGGTAAGGAGATGGCACGCACACCCATTCCTGCCCCTCCACCTAGCACCACATCACAAATGCCATGCTAATGGACAAGAAAATGAATGTCAATTTCCTCCACTTGGCTCCAAGTTTCAGTGGGTCCTCACAATAAAAGATAGCTGCTTGTAGAGGCTTGTTCCATACCATTAACTCAGAACAAAACATACTTTTAGTTGGGTAGCGCTGTTTACTTGTAAGAACTGATGAATTGGTCGGCACCATTTATCACTTGCAGACAAAGACGTTTGGCCCCAATTTTGGACATAAATAAATATATATAATTTATATATATAATTCAATGTATACATTTTTAAAAACTGCGTAATTTCCCCAAACCATAAAGATTGAGGTCAGACTGTCCATAGCAACCAAGTGCTGGACTTGGGCCCCCAGAAAGACCTAGCAACCGATAAATGAGTTCAGGTCTCTTTTCATCTCCACTGGTGTGAAAGCCAAAATTAAAAAGATTAGATCACCCTGCGCCTATTACAAAAGGCACCGCAATGAAAAAGTCATTTCCAGCCTTTGAATCACATCAAATAAATAACATTCATCCCGGCTATAATGAACAACTTTCAAAGTGAATTGAATCTTCATAGCACTGGATTCTCTGGGCACAGAGTATTTACATGAAAATATATCACAGGAAGCTCAGAATTGGGTTTTGCGAATGAGGCGCTCAGAATAAAAAGAATCTTTAGCCAGGATGGTTATATACTCAGAGTACACTCCAGTGCCCCTCCTTTAATCAAAGGTGGGTTTTTGTCTCCCCCCCCCCAACATAAACACTGATTTTAAATTGTGGAAGATAAAAGTTTTTTTTAGGGGGGTGTTTTAATGGCCTCTACTTACCCCCATAGACTCCCTTTTTTGAGTCCTTGAGAATGTAAAAAAGCATTTAGCCTCTTAAATCCATGTACTGGATTTGTGTGTGTGTGTGTGTGTGTATGTGTGACAAAGAATTCTCATCAATGTGTGTACACTTGTCTCTTTGTTAGTGCCATCAATTTTTCACCCCAAATATTTCCTGAATTTCCTACATTACCTCAAATGAAAACATAATTACAGATTTTCTCAAGCATGCTGCTCATTCATTATTTGTCATTTCCTCGAAAGTATAAACTATCATTCTCCAATGCCATCAAAATCACATCTATTAAGTTTTAGTGCTATGTCCACACATCATGCTCCTCCCCAACAGTCTACATTTCTCCTGGTCATTAACTATCTGCAGACATATACATATATTATACTGACTAATCTCTGAAAACTTCTATATGTCCATAAGTGATTGTCCATGCCTCTATTTCAAATGGAAGCTGCTCAGAGAAAGACAGATAAATCTATGTTAAGTATACATGTGTATATGCCAGCATTATTTTCCGGTTTCGTGGCAGCTCACATAGACAAGACTGTGTGAACTCCATGGGGAATCTCATTAATTTTTAAAACTCTCTGACCTCAGTACCGCTGAGTGTAAAAAATAATTACAAATTTAGAATGAAAGAGCATCAGCTTGAATTTTACACGTCCATATGCTGCACATTGCACAAAACACTGCTGTCACCAAACAGAATTTTCCCTGGCTATAAATTTTAGCAGCATGATAAATGTCAGCAGACAAAGATTAAAAAGCAGCTCACCCTTCTGCCAAGCCCTGGGCTCACACCTCACCTTCAATGCTTCTAGTCACACAAAGCCCTGAGAGAACAGGTTTGCAGGCAAAAGACAGTGCCCACGACGATACCCTCACGGAACTAGTTCCCTCTGGAGACTGGCTTCCTCTCTCAATGTTTCTCCCTCCCCAAAACATGCCACAATACAAGATGTGGGGCTGAACTGTGGTCTTACCTAAAACTTGTCAGAAGGACGGTCCGGTCAGGGTCCTTGTTGTCACCTCAGGCACCCTCTTGCCACGGTGGATATTGGTTCCACTCTGTTTATTGCTCAGTGCCCCAGTTACAGCTGTGGGACTCATCTGCTGGCTAAGACCCTACAAGGGGAAATGAGAGGGAGAAAGAGAGCGAGCGAGCTATTAAGATAGAGAGCTGAGCGAATGTGTGTGTGTGTGTGTGTGTGTGTGTGTGACAGGATGAGAGAGAGAGAGAGAGAGAGAGAGAGAGAGAGAGAGAGAGAGATTGCTGACTTGAGACTAAGAACTAAACCTCCGGCCAAGTCAAGCCTGAATAAAAATGATCAAAGCTCTTTCCTTCATCAAGTAGACAGATTTTTTTTCCCTATCCTCACTGCAAACTGGAACTGTCGTTGGGGATTCTCACCAGGAAAGCACAGAGGGAGGAGGCAGCCCAGGAAAGCCAGTGTGAGCGCTGCCCAGCAGTCCGTGCAGAATACAGGTGCCTATTGTTCCAGAGACAGATATGTAGCCAGCCAGTCAGCCTCTGACAGATCTCAGCAAACCCGTGAGCCTGCCTTCATTTTAACTCCTTATTGACTAGTGCTTTTTGGTCAAGTGTAAAGGTCTTCTCATCACCCGCAAGAAATAAATGAGATGATGCAGATGAGCTCGTGGCAGGAATGAATTGTGTCTCTGACAAAGGGCGATGCTTTACTGCTGTTGTGGAAATGCTGGGTTTGATGCAAATCTCTCTCTCTCTCTCTCTCTCTCTCTCTCTCTCTCTCTCTCTCTCGTCTCTCTTGAAAAGAAATGAAGCATTAGATTCCATGGGGGAAGATCTATTGAGTGCAAAACAAAAAACCTTGACATCCAAAATGAACAGTGTGGCCAATTTTAATAAGGAAGAGAGGAATTGGAGGTTAATCAAAACACTCCCCAATACAAATGGGGTTACCAAGGGGCCCCAACCCTTTGCATAGGGGTGTGGTACCTTGAAAACACTGGACATAAGAAGGCACTCTGTAACACCTCCACTCTTCAGGTGCTCAAGACTTTTGTGTCCTTTTGCTCTAGTCCCCACTGCTGTCTGGAGCACTCTAAACACATCTCCTGTCCCCATTATCTCTCCAGAGTCTCACTTCTGCCCAAGACAGTTCAACAAAATTAAGAAAGCTCAGAGAAAAATAGCTTGCTCTTCATTCTCCCGGATGGACCCCGAGATCCAGAAAGTATTTTCTGATTCTTTAAATTCCGGGAACTTTACAGATTAGCTTTACAGAGGATTTCTAACTTTGATCTTTCCATATTCGTGGAATCATTTTCTTTAAAGGAGTGAAAGGAAGCAAAGTGCCTTGCATGGGAGTGTTTGGCACAAAGAAAAGGCAGAAAATGGGTGGGGGGAGAAAGACAGACAGAAATCATAGCTTACCATGAATGAAAATAAGAGCTGGATCTATAGCATCCCCCCCATTCCCTCCAATAGATCCTCAATAAAGACTAAAGGTACCAAGACACAAGCACTTTGGATTTTTTTCTAGAATGCACAACAATTCTCACAAAGCGCTATGCATATTCTGACATAGGTGGTGTGTGCACTCTATAAAATGGTATAAAATTCCTTTGTAACATCTACACTCCGGCAGCACTTTACAAAGCCAGAGGGTAAATAGCACAATAGGTGGAGGTTTATCCATGCATGCCAGTTAATGGTAATGAGACATGTAACACATTGCTGTATACTGCTCAACAGTTCATTCTAAATATCCAGGGTGTGTTGTATTTATTTAAAAGCAAGAGAAAACAACCTAAAAAGAGGTTGCATCTGGATGTTTCAAAACTCCAGGAAAAAACTAGAAACAGCCCTGGAGAGAATACTTGCCTCCTTTGATACTGCCTTATCGCCTAGATGCCGGCTACCGAAACCATGTCATGTCCCTTTGCCTAGGACTCAGAACAATTGATATCTGCAGCAGAAAAACTCTTTAGGAGATTTGTTTGTTTGTTTTAAGTGTTTATCAAGCTGATGTCTGTCTTGATAACTTGGGAAACAAATGACCTGAACAAGGAGAACAGGAGAAAGGGTGGTCCACGAAGATCATCTTATTTTTAAGACAGCAACAAGACAGATTCTTATAGCCTAAACTGATTTTTGTTCCCAAATTCACTTTAAGAAACACGCACAACCTTATAAGTTTAGGGGACAATTCTGCTCTCGTGACTCTCTTTAGAGCAGAAATCGCCATGTCCCATCCAGTAAAGGAAAGCAGGACAGATGATAAGCACACACACAGCACAGGTCTGGATCCCAGCAGAGGTGTGACAGCTTCCAGGCAAGGTTCCTGTGACTGCCTCGATGCTGCAGTTGAAAGGGCTGTGGAAACTCTGGCTCCTGAGCATGTGATAAGATTTAGGTTAATTACCTTTAATTAGAGCCTTACCCAGGCCCCATCCATATGTTATTATCTTTTATCTTTTTTTTTTCTTTCTCCCTTTCTTTTGCTTGTTCTGTCTAACTGCTGTTGTCTTCAGAACATCAAGCTTAGTGCGGCCAAACAGACTTTAAATATTCAGCCCGTAGTGTATCTGAATACAGACAGTTCTCACAGTCCGGGTCTGTTATTTTCTGGAAGTGTGTGCAGGGGGTGATCAGCATTAATGAGAGGCATGTGTACATGTAAATAAAAAGCAGAGGAAACACTGCTGGAGTGTAAGTATCTCTCTGTCTCTGTCTGTCTCTCTCTCTGGGTATATGTGAATGGGCGTCAGTATTTATTTGTGCAAGGTCTGTCTACTGTTTTATTGGCTTCCTGAGTACACAAAAAGGTCTGTTTCTCTCAAGAAAGCTGATTGTAAAGTTACTACCAGGATGTTTCTGTCCCTGGAGCCCCCAGATTTCCCACACTGAGCCCTGAGTTTATCATTCATGTTCTGCCCCAGATTTGTCAAATCATTGGTATCAACCAGGAGTCCAACGTGAAAATTCAAGTACATTTCCAGTTCCTACCACCTATTTCTGCTGAATATTCTTCTTTTCTTTGAGGTGACAAAAAAGAGCAGAAACAAAATGATTTCATGTGCTGGGTTCTTAAGGAATGAACACAGGAAGGGGAAAAGTGCCTCTCATTAGCAGTATCCAGGAATAAGTTGCATACCCTGATATTCTACTGGGTCTTTATCCTTTTGAATCCTCGTAGCTTAACCTCAAAGACTTAAAACCTTCCTAGTTTTTAGAATTTTGCCCCCACCCCTACAGGTCTGCTCCAGAAGTATCAGTTATTCATTCACATGATACACCTCACAAAAAGAAAACTTCTAATGAATCTTTGGGAACTTGCTTGGAACTCAAGCCCAGCAAAGTTAAAAATAGTCTCTCTACTGAATTAAACATTATCTAAGTTCTCCATGCACTTATTAAATACATAGACAGTCATCCCTGTGCATAATCTCCAAATATTTTGGATTACATATTAAATTTCTAATTAAAAGTCCTTGTCTCATCTCAGCTGGCCGATTTGAGATTAGAAAATAAATTCTGGTTCAGACCAAAAACACTCAGGGAATCAAGAGTTGTGGAAATGAATGGCAATATTACAAAGTATTTCTAGTACAAAGAAAATCATGCGTAACAGTGAACAACTTCAGAGACCTCTCTCTAGGTCATGAGTATTTATTCCCTAAGGCGAATCCCTGGTGACTTCTACCCCACACAATTTCATGTTCTGAAGACTTGGAAAAGAATAAAGATGAAAGATGAAATTGGTGTGAGAGAAAAGCACTACCTGAATTAGGCTCAAAACTGAAATCGCGAAGATCAAATTACAGAATGTGGCTGATTAAAGAAAGAAAGAAAATAACCAAAAAACACATTGTGAAACTTAGATAAACTACGACTTTTCAATGGTTAAGATCTGACAAGATAAATGCTACTTAAGTTACTGTTTGTGTGAGCCCTTGAGCAAAGTCTATGGGAACACTACCTCGGCAAATAAGATTCTGAAAAGTCAGTGGAAATGTCATGAAAAATATTAGCAAGCACTTTACTAACACACCTGCAATATCCAGTCGTATTACCAATTGAGAACTAATAGAAAGAAAGTGTTTTCTTTAACAAACCTGATTCCATGGCATAATTATATATATTTTATAGAATCTACCTGAATCTCTTCTTGACATACAAACAAATTTAAATAAGTACTTGGCTTTAGGAGCGCTCCATGCAAAGTGTGAGGCATCAGTTCTTCAGCTATGGAGTCTCTCCCAGGGTAGTGGAGTCCTTTTCCTTCCTTATTTGGAGCCCAGTGAACAGCAAGGGGCAGCTACAATTTAAATTCAGGAACTCAGAGACTGCTCGTGTGCAACAAAATATTAGTGCTTTGAATATTTTGTAACAAAGGAAAAGTATTTGCATCCTTGCATGTATAAATGGAACAGTGCTTTCCGTGTTTCTATAAATGTCCTCTTGAGTGGTCCCAGATTTAAGTAGTTTGAGAACACAATGGGAGAAAACAGCAACAATCATTAGGGAAACAAAGCAAAGCATGCAACTGATTGATGAGAATTGATTTTCATGCAAAACGACTTTGCAGAAGTTAGGAAACTCCCAGGATGGTACTAGGCAGAGAGGTTGACGATAGTCTCTCCCCACATTTATTCTGCACAGCAGTTTTTTGTTTGAAAAACATGGCATATTCTAGAATATGATATTTCCTTCCATACTGTCTAACAATTCCATAAGCTGTGGTTGATAGAGATATGTTATTCTGTCATCTCATCCTGTGAGTGAGTTAGGACCTACCTGGTCTCTGCCACAGTTGCTGTTGGAACTTCCTGAGGCTTGCTAGACAGAGGGGCCACTACAGAGGGAGCTATGTTGAAAGTGCTCCTCTCCCTTCCTCCTGTGTCATGTGTCATCTTCCCCATCCAAACCTTTTGAAAAAAGTCAGGATAAAGCATGATTTATTAATATGGCAAAAGTCATTACAATCCTCAGCTAAAATGTTATTGGACCTTTCCTTAGCTAATGCTGCTTAAGGAAGTCTTTGAAAACCAATTTAATTTCCTTCCACCCAATGAAGTTTTCTCCACAGATAATTGGTTTTCATTATATGCACAAAAAGCATCAGTGAAGTCAGGATGTATGCGGCATTTAAATATTTTCAAAAGAAAGTGCCCATGCATGGATGTGTGAGTACCCAAACACACAATCCCATTTGATTCTGTGCCCCCCGATCATCCACACTCTTACCAGATGGGGGCAAGCAGTATGGCTGGGAGCCATTCCTGAGAGTCCAGGTAGGACAAGGTCAGTGTGGCAATTGGCATCTTCTTTCATTTTTAACAGGTAGGTGATTCCAAATCCATGTCTTCTCCTTGGGGATTAGGTGGAAAATTTGCTTCCTCCCCACCAGAATCTGCCTGTTTTGTTTTGATTTAGAAAGCCTTACTCATTTCATTTGAAAACAGTTCCATTTTTTTTCTAATCATCATTTGTACAACAGCCCTTTCAGGATTTATAGAACGGATCTCAATGTATTATTATCATCAAAAGTGTGTTTGAGATGCTAGTGCGGGATTGTTAATTGTTCATAAGTACCTTGAAACATTAGATTAGCAATGTTTATAATTGTCTGAACACAGCATGACGATATGAAATCAATTACCATGCACATCAATCTTTGACATTTCAATGCATTACAACTGTAGTAACGTTGCTATGACTTAGAGTGGGGTGTGTGGGGTGGGGGTGGGGGCCACATCCTCTATTGTCAGAAACTCTAATGAAAATGGCATTCAAGTGTAAAGGCTGCAGGAAGAAGCACAGCAATTTAGGTGGCACAGGCATTGATATACTTACTTGAATATACCTCTTCCTCTGACTCAAGATAATTCTGAAATTTGAGGCAATTTCACAACGGAGAACATTCTCAAGAACTTTTGACCCCAATCCGTCCTTCACAGGGTAAGTTCTATCAAGTAGAAAGAGTCCTTTTTAAATCACAATACAACTTCCTTGGAAGGAAGGGCAAGATAGTCTGGTATGCCTCTCTGGATATAGGTGTCTCATGCTGTGTATTGTCACACTGGGTCCCTCGGAGATTTTATATACATTGTCTACTTGTGGTTTCCTTCATGAGGGTCTGGAGGACTGCAGGGACAATGACTTCTTAGTCTTGACTTGGGTTTTGACCGGAAGGAGCATGGGGTAGGATTAGAGGTTGTTAATTCAAGATCAAAGATACACGTCAGTAGACGCAACATAGTTTTCAGAGTAGACTTTGGGCCTGAGACTCACTCCCTTTCTGAAGGAAAAACAAACCGAAACAAAATACATCTCGAAACAGATCAATTCAGGGTGCCCGATTCCATCAGGTCACTGTGAGGTTAAAGAAACACACTCAGGCGAGCAAAGAAAAGAAAGATCCTAAACGCATCTGTTTCTTTCCTGGGATCCATACCCTCCTCTTCAACGAGCGACATCTGCAGACCACAGTCTTCCTCCTGTTCAATACTCTTTCTGAAAAGACGGCACTTAATGAAGCTAAGGTCAGGCTGCTTCGACTTGGCATTTGCAGTGATAACAAATCAGGAATGATAGCATCATACAGATTTATGATTTTTTTTTTTACCCCTGCAGTCACAAACATCAGACGTTTACTTTATAAAGAGAGCTTTTAGATCCTTCCTGCAGTTTCCATAGTGATTTCATTTTTTTCCCCTTTTATCACAGATTGGCTGAAGAGCTGCTACCCTTTGTGCGTTAAAAGGCTTGTGCTACCAACTGTCGATATAAAAGGTAGCCGAGGCAGAGACGCAATATATACTGCCAAAAATAATTGAAACAGAGACATGCCGGTAAAAGGTTCCTGAAGAAATGTTATAGGTCCCCCTCCCCACAGCCCCCGCCCCTACATCAATGTGATAGTGTAGGAGAAAACAAATTTGCCTGAATTCTCATAATTACTTTGAATTTAATGTAGTTATATTTTACGCAGTGTATCCTACTTATATTAAAACACTCATCATGCAAAACATAATCCTTTCATAAAAGACTTTAATATAGCTTACACTGTTTCCAAGTGTCTGGGCTTGTTAGACATAAAAGTTCATTATGAAAACATTTTCACTCCAGTTACTTTAGTTTTGGCTGTAATGTTTACTCCTGAGTTTTATTCTTTTCTTTGTACCCCTGACTTTCCTTTTTTTTCTGTTCAGGAAAAGTGTATTGAATTTTCAAATTAATCCAGACTGTCCATTGCAGAATAGCAATAACCTGTTGAGAGAGGGGAAAAAGCACACCTGTACAGTTTTATCAAACACTTAATAAAGCAAGGACTCCATCTTTAATTTAGTTCTACATTGTTTTATATCACTCTCTTCCCCCATTAAAATTGAGAATTTAAATGAATTTTAAATGTTATACTGATTTTTTCTTTCAACTCTCATATTATTAAGTAATGTTGGCACTTAGATAATCCTAGTCATAAGTTGCTGTAATCCTAAGAAAAAGGCCTGCTCTGTAGCTACTTATTAAATATATTGAATTCTTGTCATGATATTGTAGATGTATCGAGCAAAACAAAACTTTTAGCTCTGAGTATGATTTTTTTAAGACCACGAGGAAAATAACACCATTTCCAATTACTATAAAAGTTCATGTTCTATTTATACATGTATATTAAAATCTTGAAATGGCAATAAATATAAAAATAACTGCCAGTTTAGAAAAAGACAAAGCAGTCCCAAAGTCACACTAATATTAAAGTGATACAATCTCTTTATATATTTCATACTAAGCTACCTTTGACAAGGAAAACTAGAGGGTCTTGATGATTAAAGGTGATTATTAAAACATATTCTTCAGTCTGCCATATACTCTTGCTTCTTTAATCTCCAAAAGAACACAGAGCCATAGGAGTCACATCCGAGTTTTCGCCAGCATGAATGAAACTATGTAGACTTGTTAAATATCTCGTTTTCTCTTTGAGTCCACTTTCATCAGGGGCGTTAACTGTAGCATGGGTTTTGGAAGAAGATGGCTATGCATTGACCTATCTAAGGGAGCTTCAAGAAGCTTTTGAGGGAAAACGAATGGAAGCAAGAGATAATGAATTTTAACACAGACTTTTTGAAGGTCTCTCAAATAGTGAGAATTCCAAGAGATAATGAAAACCGATAGACATAGGAAAAGGACATTATTTTAACTAAGCTCTATGACGATTACAGGCCTAATTTTACTATTGACAGGATTTGATGTAAGATAAAATATAATAATTAACATGGGAACCCTCATACCTATCTACAGAACCTCATGAAGAATAGCACAGGGTTGAAGGAAACAGGCGGACTCTTAGCTTGAATTTATGGATCAAGTCACTGAATACATTAATAGTAAACATGCAATATGTCAAATATGGTGGAATTATTTCCATATGTGAACAAATACAATAATCTTTTTCTTTATGAAGCTTCCAGCCTATAGATGAGATGAGGGAAAGAAGTAACAGGCAGATAAAAGACATAATTTTAAGAAGTAATGGTGGTTAATGAACAAACAGGTAAGGAGTGGTGAAGGTGGGTGGCCAGGGAAGTTTTTCTAAAAAAATTTCCTTTAATGTGAGACCTGAAAAAATGAAGAGAAGACTGCCCCACACAGATGGTGATGCTGGAAGGAGGGAGCAGGGACAGTGGAGGGCTTGAGTTACAACAATACAACTCCATGATTCAATAAGTAAAACACAAGAGGCAAAAACCAGCAAAGAGGGGAAGGATGTACTAAGCAGTGGAGTGGCTTGATGAAATGTTAGGTTTAAAGATAATCAGAGAAATATGTGGATTAGATAAGGACACTGAATATACATAGAAAGAAGCAAATTCGGAAATTACTAGTGCTAGATGCTGTGAAGTCAATTATGAATAATGGAGATTCCACAGTTTTCCAAGGCTGGATCTTTACAAGTAGACTGTCAAGGTTTTTCTTGAGCTCCAACCTCTAACCTCCATCCTTTTGCTAAGCCATCAAGCCAGGACCTTAGCCATTTGTACTACCACCCTGAGAGACAACCCTGATTCACCACCAAGAGAATGGTAAAGACCCAGCAAATAGGTACTGATTGCCAAGAGCAGGATAATGCTGTCAAGATTAGAAGATGAAGATGGAGTTGAAAGAGGTGGTGGAGGTAGAATTATCAGCATGTGGAGGATCTATGGATGATGAGTCAGAAAGAGAACCCAAATATTACATTTGGGTGGTTATGAATGGCGATGGGGAAAGACTGGAGTGGACTATGACTAATCAATATATGGGGAACAAAAAATTTGACTGGGTAAAATCTAAAGTTCAGCTTTTAGATTCAGCTAGATTTTAGATATCAAAGGATGTCCTAATGCACAAGTTGATTATAGGTTGGTCTCTAACTGTAACATTGCCAGTTCAAACTCACAAGTTTCTCAGAGAGAGAAAGATGAGATGAGGCTTTCTGATCCCCTTAAGATTTACGACCTCAGAAACCCACAGAGGCAAGTATATTCTGTCGTTAAGGGTCTCTCTAAGAAACTAAATGACCTCAAATGAAGTGAGTCTGAGTTTATGGATGTCTCTGAGTTGGGATCACACTTGTAAATTGTCAGTGTAAGATAATATCTAAGGACCTGTTTTTTTTTCTCCTCCAGGAAACACATCATATAAGAAAAATATTACAGAGAAAAGAATATGAGTCATGAGTTGAATATTTGTGAAATATCCATCTTGAAAGGTCTGGTAACAGAGAGAATGGAGAAACAACCAAAGAGGTAGGAAAAACAGTAAGAGGTTGTGGTGACTCAGAAGCCAAAGGAAGTAGATAATACAGAAATGAAGGAATTATCAATTGCATTGAATATTGCTAAGAAGTAAAATAAGAATAGAAAATAGTGCTTTGGGTCTAGTTTTATGGAGTTCACTAGTCATATTATGGAATGATGGAGCTAGAAGCTGTACTGAAATGGGTTGAGGAGTGATTGGGAGATAAGGAAGTATATATATATGTATATATCCACTTGAGAAGTCTGGCCATTAGAAAACAAAAATACACCCAAAGAAACAAACAAATGGAAAATGTATGGCTCAAGGAAGGTATCTGTTTGTTTAAAATAGAAACTTCTGGAGCTTATGAATGGTGACAGGTTAATGATTGAGGAGAAAGAGGAAATGAGGCAAGGCCTGAAATGTTCAGTAAATCCAAGGGAATAGACTATAGAGCATTCAGGAGAAGGATTGGACGTTGCTAGGAGAAAGTACACCACCCCCATTCTAATCGAAGAGAGGATGCACAAAAAGGCAAGTAGACATGTAGGTCTGATACTCGAGGAATGAGGCCCTGACTTAACAATAGCTTCTATTTTCTAAACAAAGGATAAGCCAGGGTGTTCAGGTAAAAGAAGGAGAGAAGAGTGATATAAAAATGTAAGAATCAATGACTTCAGGGAAGATGGTGATGGAGTTACACTCACCAGAGGGACTCAACCGAAATCAGCCCAGGAAAGTTACTAAGAGAGAAATTCAACATTGTTGGATTACAGGAGGAGTCTCATAAAGAGAAGTAGGCACAGATCCGCAAGGTTTTGAGCCATAGGTGGGATTGCTTGAAGCTAGCACAGGGGCTCAACAGTGCCACAACTTACTACCAGCAAGGGCAGGGATTAAACCCATGCAGTCCCTCAGGCAGGGATCGGGCCTTAGCTATATAGTTATTTAGGGTTCCCATTCTTCTCTCTCCTCTTGGTCTTTTCCATTTTGGCTCACACACCATTGTGCATATCCAAACCACTGCCCTTAGCCTAAGGTTATTAAACCTGCTAAACCCAGCTGAGAGAGTTCTACCCTGTGCAGTGTAGTCCAAGGCTGGAGAAGCCAACCCACCCTCCACCAGGGGATATTCTGCCCAATATCTTACAGGGGAAATTCAGCCTGTGTGGCTGGAAGAGCTTTTGTATGTCCTCTGTAGTTCCAGCAGACTGAGGGAACTTTCTCCCACCTTCCTAGTGCCTTGCAGCTCAGTCGGCATTGGCCAGGATTCCATGCTGCTGTAGGAACCATGGTCCACCCTCTTCAGCGCTCTGCCTAATCCTAGCTGTTCTGGTCACCATTCACAGTGCTTCACATAGGAGTGGGTAGCCCATCAGCCTTCTGTGGCACTCCCGTTACAGAAAACACTCCTGTGAACCTCCTGCAGTGCCCCAGGATGCTCTGGGATACACCATCATGGCTCGTGGTGAGATTGTGCAGTGCCATCCTTGTGAGTCCACAACAATTCAACCAGTTGTCCCTGAGAGAATCATCCAACTTTCCCTCCAAATAATGGAATATTGGATCACTAGAGAAAGAGGGAAGCCACAGAAGGATAAAGTGTTGTCCAATTCCATAGTAAAATTAGTGACAGGAAGTTCAAAGACACATTCCTGTGCTTATGAGTCACTCAGAGAGAGCCAGTGCTCTTCAACTCCCTGGAAATTGGCACCTGATTCCTTTAAAACAAGGTAAAACAAAATGCAATCAGCCCCAACAAAGTCAATGAAAACAAAGGAGAAACAAAAGGCAATGGCAGAAGATGTCCCGAACCTAACAACAAGCATGGAAGAAGCAGACATTGATCTGCCACAGAAAGAAATTTTCACAATGCTGCTTAGAGTCATACAGGATATGAGTGAAACAATTCAGAAAAAGGATGAAATGATAGGCAAGATAAAGCCCATACACCAAAGGGAAATACAAGAGCTTAGGGACAAGATAACAAAAACCAACAGTGGACTCACGGACTTTGCAAATCATGTGGAGGAAGCAGAAACCCGCACCAGTGACCTAGAGGATAGCCAAACGGACTTTAACAAATACTAACAAAAATCTAATAAGATCATTAAAGAAGCTGAACTAAATCTAAGAGCTATGTCTGATGCTATGAAGAGGAACAATATCAGAATTATTGTATTAGGGGAGGCAGACAACAAAGACAACAAAGAAGTCATTTGCAACAACAATCAGAGATGTTTTGGAGGAAAATAGCCTCAGCTTATTGAATCAAACACAAGGCAATAATTCAGGGGGCTGAAAGAAACCAGCTAGACTGAATCTGAAGAAGAAGTCACCAAGACACATAATAGTTAAACTATCCAAATTTGAGGAAAAGAGAAAATCATGAGAGTAGTTAGGGAAAAACAAACAATCACATTAAGATTCCTAAATAAGAATATGCTCAGACATATCAGCAGGCACTATGAAGAAGAGAGAGTAGAGTAATATATTCCAAGAATTGAAGGAAAATAACACAAACCCAAGAATACTCTACTCAGTCAAATTATCTATCAAGACAGAAGGAGAAGTCTTCCTTCAGAAGGAAAAACTCAAAGAATATGTTAGAAGAAACCCAATCCTACAAAACATCCTTGCTGACTCTGTATGGGCAGAAGAATAGCACTCATCAAGCATAAATAAGGGACTGTCACATAAAACAACCTCACCCAGAGGGCAACAAAGAGGAAAAAAAATCCCGAAAATAGGAATGGCTCAAGGGTTGAAAGAAGTCAAAAATGATCTACCCTCACACACAAACACAATACACTGAAAAGAAAGGGAGGTAGGGAAACACCAAAAGAAAAGGTATAAGATGGTATCACATATCCCACAGATGGATATTATAACCATAAATATCAATGGACTGAACCCAGGAATCAAAAGACTGAGGCTAATAGGCTGGCTTAGAAAACACAACCCGTCGATCTGCTGCCTACAGGAGACACATCTCAAGACTACAGACAAAAATAGACTGAGAATCAAAGGCTAGAAAAAGGAATACCAAGCAAACAATTAAAAAAAAAGCAGGGGTAGCAATTCTAATCTCAGATAAAATTGATCTCAAAGAGCAAACCATAAAAAGAGATAAGGAGGGATACTATATAATGCTCAAGGGAAGGGTAGACAATTGAACCAATAAGCATTTTAAACATATATTTCCTGAATGATGAGACCCACTGAATATGTCAACCAAACACTCCAAAAGATGAAAAAAAAATCACAACCTCCACAATTACAGTGGTTGATTTCAATGCAAAACTCTCCGAAAAAGGGCGATCATAGGGAAAGAAACTCAATAAGGAGGCTAGATATCTGAACACTACAATTAGACTATTTGACTTGATAGATATCTACAGAGCGTTTGATCCAAAAACAAAAAAAATCACATTCTTTTCAAGCCCACATGGCACATATTCAAAGATGGGCCACAGGCTGGGGCGGAAGGCAAATCTACACAAATACAAGCACATTGGTATCATACAGACCTCTCTTTCTAACCACTGTGCCATTAGGCTGGAAATTAACAAAAGGAAGGTCAAGGAACAAAAGCAAATAATTGGTGGATAAAAAACTCTATTGCAAAAGGAGTGCATACTGACCCAGATCAGAGATGAAATTAGGGAATTTCTAGAAACCAATGAGAATGAAAACATGACATACCATAACTTATGGGATCCAGCAAAGGCAGTTATCAGAGGAAGTTTCATAGCAAGATATGCACACCTGAAAAAGAAAGAGCGTCTCATAACTGATATGCTGACAGAAAATTTACAATAACTAGAACAGAGTAAGCAGAACAATCCTACTAATAGCAAAAGAAAAGAAATAATAAAAATCAGGGCTCAGATTCAGGAGAGGGAAAACAAAACAATGGGAAAAATTAATGCTGCTAAAAGTTGGTTCTTTGAAAGGATTAACAAAATTGACAAACCATTGGAAGACTTAACCAAAGAAAAGAGAGAACAAATTTCAATAGCAAGAATGAAAAATGAAAGAGGAAAAATTGCAACCTACCCTAATGTAATCAAAAGAATAATTACACAGTACTATGAAGGACTGTACTCCAATGAATTCAGCACCTTGGAAGACATGGACAAATTTTGGAAAAACAGTCCCTCCCTACACTATCCCCAATGAATGTCAAGAACCTTAAAAAACCCATAGCAATAAAAAATAAAGACAAGGTTATCAAGGGGTTACCAACAAAAAAATCCCCTGGGCCAGATGGCTTTACAGGAGAATCCTTCTAAGCATTCAGGGAAGAACTGATACTGATCCTACACAAACTCTTCCAAAACATTGAAAAATATGGCAACCTCCCAAACTCCTTCTAAAAAGCTAGTATAACACTAATACCCCAAACAGGCAAGAATCCCACAAGAATCAAGAACTACAGATCAATATCCCTAATGAACATCGATGCAAAAATCCTTAATAAAATATTGGTCAAAAGAATACAAAAGTATATAAAACAAATAATTCACCATGACCAAGTGAGGTTCATACCTAGGACTCAGGGATGGATCAACAAACAAAAGACCATCAGTATTATTTACCACATTGACATGAAAACTGTAAGAACCACATGATAATATTGATAGATGCAGAAAAGCATTCAGAAACATTCAAACATTCAATTCAATTCCTGTTTAAGACACTCAAGAATATAGGAATGGAAGGAAAATTCCTCCAGACAATACAAGTTGTATATGAAAAGCCAACTGCCAACGTGGTAGCCATTGGAGAAAAGATGAACACAATCCCACCAAAAAAGAGGACCAGATAAGGATGTTTCTTATCTCCACTCTTATTTAATATCATACTGGAGGTTTTAGCTAACAGCATAAGGCAAAAGAAGATATCAAAGGTTTTCACCTAGGGAAGGAGGGGATGAAACTATCGTTATTTGCAGATGATATGATTTTGTATATGGAAAATCCCAAAAGTTCCACAAGGGGAGTACTGGAAATAATAGAGGAGTATGGCAGAATGGCAGGATACAAGATTAATCAGATGTCTATTGGACTGCGATACACATAGAATAAGATCACAAGATCATAAGAGAAGATAAAAAAGTGGTACCCTTCACAATAACCAAGCACAAATTGAGATGTCTAGGGATATACCTGACTAAAAGAACAAAAGGTATATATGAGGAAAATTACAGAACACTGTTATAAGGAACCAAGAATAACCTCAACAAATTGGAGAATATCCCATGCTTGTGGATCGGTAGACTCAATATAGTCAAGATGTCAGTTCCACCCAAGGCATTATATAAGTTTAATGAAATTTCAATACAATTGCCCTCATCTTTCTTAAAATAAATGGAAAAAAATGATTACCAACTTCATATGGATAGGAAAGAAGCCCAGAATGACCAGAGAACTCCTCAAGAAGGACACAGGGGGAGGGCTTGCTTTACCTGACTTTAGCACATATTATACACCCACAGTGGTTAAAAGAGCATGGTATTGGCATAATGATAGATGCTCAGACCAATGAAAAAGAACTGAAAACCCAGAAATAAAATCATCAGCATACAAACAACTGATCTTTGATAAGAGCACAAAAAATCAAATGGGAAGCAGATGCCCTTTTCAATAAGTGGTGCTGAAAAAAAGAATATCTACCTGTAGAAAAATGAAGCAAGATCCTTACCTCACTCCATGCATAGGAATAAACTCGGTAGATCACAGACATTGACGTAAAATCCCAAACTATTAGGGCCATCAATGAGGGAATTGGGACCAACCTGAGAACTTTGGCATACAAAGGGAATACAAAGGCTATCAGAAATCAGGAAGGGCACAAACATAGAGGAGGCACAAATAGACAAGTGGGACAAACTGAAGATAAAACCCCTGTGTACATCAAAAGAATTCACTGAGAGGGTAATAAGAGAGCCCATGGACTGGGAAAACACCTTTAGCAATAACATATCAAACAAAGGCCTTATACTAAAGATTACAATACGCTGTTAGCTTCCAAGAAGTGCAAAACTAACTGGCTACTGAGGAGGGCAGTTAGGACCTCATCAGAAGTTTCACAGAGGCAGAAATCTGAATGGCAAAAAAAGTATGAGAAAATGTTCCTAATCATTAGCCATAAGAAAAATGCAAATCGAAACAAAAATTAGATAATGCCTCATACCCTCAAAGATAGCCCAATTCAAAAAATTAGAAAGCAACAAGTGTTGGAAAGGCTGTAGGGAGACAGAAACTCTCATCCACTGCTGGTGGACCATAGCCACTGTGGAAAAAGATTTGTGGAAATTGATGGATTCAATGAAATTGAACTAGCATAAGACCCAGCAGTCCCCATACTGAGCATATACATAGCAGAGGCAAGAAATAAACCATGACCAGACATTTGCACTCCAATGTTCATTGCAGCACAGTTCACAATTGTAAGAATTCAGAAAAAAATTCAAATTTTCACCAACTGATGAATGGATTGAAAAACTGTCATACATTCAATGGAGTACTATACATCACTGAAAGGCAGTGATGAACGCAGGAAGCACATCGCCTCATGGGAAGAACTGGAAGAAATTATGCTAATTGAAGTAAGCCAAGTGCAAAAGGACATATATAACATGAGTCCGCTGGGGTAAACTTAAGAAAAGGCAAAAGGTACATAGGGAAAAAGCTACTGTATACAGAAATTCCTGGGGGGAAGCCCAGGTAGTATGGCAGGGGCTAGACCAAATCCAGGGCTACATATGGTAGCCAACTGAGGAGGGGGTGGGGGAGGTGGTGATGTATAGAAGGGGCATGGGGTGCTAACTCATCCAAGGGGAGCATATTGTTTACATCTCCACAGGGAAAGAGGGACCAAACTTAAACCCAGTGTTCCAGGATGTGAATGCAGCATGACAGCATGGAGGAAGGAACCAGTGGAACGGTCTGAGGGTCCAGCCCCAATCCCAATTACATGGACAGCCGCCCCTCCCCTCCGGGGAGTTTACTATGGAAGAAATCACTGAAGCTGCAACTCAGAGAGTGGGACATACATGACCAGAGCACATGAGAACAAATGAAGGAGGAGCAGGAGAGAGGAGTGCATCCTGGACCACTGAGCCTTGGGAATAATATCCCCACTCAGAACAGCCAATGAACAGACTGGACAATATCGCCAACCCCACTATGAAACACAGCATCCTTCGCTGACCCAAGGTCCTAGGGGGACAAAAATGGAGAAGCAAGGTGTGGATTGTACCCTGTCTGACCCTACTACACCAAGGCAAAACACTCAGGGTGTGCAGTAGTGCAGCAGGAGGAACAGAGCATAGAGATAGCAGATAGGAACTGATTGGGATCATGATAGTGGTGGGACAGAAGCATTTAAGAAGTAGAGGAAAGTTGCATATTTCACTGGTGCTACACTGTACCTTGACTGGCTCATCTCCTCCCTGTGGCCCTTCTGTAAGGGGATGTCATTTCATCTACCAACGGGCTTTGGGTCCCTGATTTGTTTTCTCCCTCATTTATAATGATATAATTTTGAGTTCTTTGATAACTGACACCTGATCCCTTCAACACCTTGTGGTCACACAGGCAGGTGTGCTTTCTTCCATGTGTACTTAGTTGCTTCTGAGTTAGCTGGCCACTTATTTACTTTCAAGCCTTTAGGATTCCAGATGCTATATCCTTTTATAGGTGGGCACCATCAACTTACTTCATCACATTTGCTTATGCACATATTTTTCGTCAACGATCATATCAGTAAGGTGGGCACGCAATGTTATTATTTTTAGTTCTTTGATGACTGACAACTGATCCCTTTGACACCTCATGGTCATACAGTCTGGTCTGTTTCTTTCATATGGACTTTGTTGCTTCTGAACTAGACAGACATTTGTTTACTTTCAAGCCTTTAAGACCCCAGATGCTATATCTTTTGATAACTGAAACCATCAGTTTTCTTCACCGCTTTTGACATGCGTACATTTGTCTTCAGTGTTCATGTCGGGAAGGTGAGCATCATCGAATGCTAATTTAATAGAACAAAGTGTTCTTGCACTGAGGAAGTATTTGAGTGGGATTCAATGCTCTTCTGCTGTCTTAATACTAACCTTAAAAGTATATGCGCATTTTTAGCTTCCTGTGAACATGTGTAACCACCGCTTTGATCACTGCCCCCCTCTCGCCCCCGCCGCTGCTGCTGTCCTTCCTTCCTTGTGGGCTTCTCCGTGCTGCGTCAATGGCTGCTGTTTTCTACACCCACTGTTGAGTGTATTTTGTAATCGAGAGCACCTTTCAAAAGCAGAAAAGAAGGGGGAATTAAAGCAAGGAAAAGTGAAAAAAAAAAGTATATGCGCATAGATCTATTTCCCCATCATCATACATAAATATAATTATCTATGTACATGCCTGTATTTAGACCTCTATAAATGCCCTTACCCCCATTTCTTTATTCTATTTCCCTATACTTCCTCTTTTCCCACTATCATGCTCAGCCTTCAATTGAGTTTCAGTAATTTCTCTCTGTTACATTTCTCTTGATCAATCCATATGAGGCTTGTCATACCCACCTTGTCACAGATTTTGAATCACTTGTTGTTCCCTTATCCCTGGGTTGATCAACACCACCTCCTTTCCCCCACCTCCTCACCCTCCTCTTCCCCCCAGAACTATCAGTTCTGTTGTTTTCTCTTCCAGACTATTCATCCAGCCTACCTTATCTAGATAGACTTGCAGAGATAATAATATGTACAAAAAAACCAAGGCACTGTAAAACAAAGGAACCAACAAAAGCAAAATGATGACAAAAGAAAAAAAAACCAATGTCCAGAAAAAAAATGTATAAATAAGTAAAAAGTCAAAATAATAAGTACAAAATAAAAACCTGTAACTAGTTCAAGATCTGTTCATTGACCTCCTGGAGTGTCCCCCAGTTGAGTTCTATGGAGTGCCACACCCTGACCTCAAAGTTGATATTTGCTACTCCCTCAGGAAGTAGCAGACAGGAACTGGAACTGGATAGGAATAGGAACTGGAAACCTGGGGAATTTAGAACCTATGATCCCTTCAGAACCAGTGGTGAGAGTGGTGATACCGGGGAGGGTGAAAGGAAGGTGGAGTAGAAAGGGGGAACCAACTGCAGGGAACTACATATAACCTCCTCCCTGGGGTACGGGCAACAGGGAAGTGGGTCAAGTCATACAATGGGCAGTATATTATATGACAAAATAATGATAATTTGTAAATTATTAAGAATTCATAAGAGAAGGGGAGTGGGGAGGAAGGGGAAATATGGGGAGCTGATATCAAGGGCCTAACAAGAGGGAGGAAATTTTGAGAATGATGATGACAACAAAGGTACAAATGTGGTCTGCATAAATATATGATCATGCATACAATATTGATCGTGATTAGAGTTGTATGAGTTTCCAATAAATTGATTTTTTAAAAATACACAGAGAATACAGTACAAAATTTTAGCAGTTATATTCAAGGTTGCATACCTAATTTCAAAAGGATTGGGATATTGTGCTATATTTTCCATTTTATTTCTTTTTCTTTAGAATTATTAGACAGGAGAAACACAATCTTAGCCTGACAACCTTTAACTCTTATTATAGTTCATAGTGCTCTGTGGCAGTTACATAATCTGTCAACCTTGTGAAGAGGTAGAGTCTAGCCTATCAACCAAGTCACAGCCAGTAAGGTTTCTGTGTTCATCTTCTCTGGGGATTCTGGGAACTCCTGTCTTCCTCGAAGGAGGTGATACACATCCTACACCCTGTGAGACAAGCCACGTGGAGCTATGCTGATAGAACACTGGACCCACAAGACTTTCCACTTACTGGCCTTTAACTTTCCTGCAGTTGGTGTCATTGCATGTGTTACATGAGTTGAAGAGGAATTCATAGACTTTATTGGACATATAAGCTAATGTTGAACTTAAGGGCTTGATCTGGACTGGACGGAAGTGTTTTCTCGATATACAATTGCCCTTGTATATAAATATCTTTCTTATACACACACACAAAATTAAGGATCAGCAAGATATGAAATATATCAGTCTAAGAAGTAGAAATAAAAGGTTACCAGATAAATATAGAAAAGTGATCAGACAGGTTTGAATACTCAGTTGTTACTAATGATTTTGACTTTTAGGTGAAGGACCATTCTACATGTTTTAGTGATTTAGTGGATGATGGGAGAAGATACCAAGCTTGAGCTTTATAAGGAAGTACAACAGAGGGAATGGGGAGAAAGAGAATTGGGAATAGGCCATGACTATATCAATAGACCAAGAAATCCAGCTTAGGCAAGGTAAAAAGAAGAGTCAGGGGGAGTAATAATAGTTAGTGTCTGTGATAGCTAGGTTTTGTGTCACCTTGGCAGGGCAAGGATTCCTAGTGATTTGAGAGTTCAGGCCTAAGTACCCCCTGATGTGACCTAACACAAAATAATCAACACCATAATGGAATCTACAATGAGCAGCCAATTAGTTGTAAGGAGAACAGGGAGGACTACAACCCCCTTACTCAAGTTAGGGCACTGATGCAATTGAAAGTTTTTTTAGGGTACGGCCTACTTCCTATATAAATGAACAGGTGGAAAGCAAGCGTATTTTTTGCTGGGTCTGGATCCTGTATCTGGTTCTCAGACCTCTAGTGTTTTCGACATGAGTCATCTGTGGCCTGCCTTCTGATCAGCCAACCTTGAATTCATGCACCTATTCAATCTGACTCGCTGGCAGTTCATTCCTCCTCCCCTGTAGTTCTGAGCCTGTGGTCCTCTTGCCAATCTTGGGTCCATCAACCCTGCAGGGCTCTTAGTTTCAGGGCAAATACCTGTCAGATGTTAATCTGACCTGTGAACTTGAAACCTGCTGGGACTCAAACCACACTTGCCCTCCTCTTCAACTGTGTGAGCCATTTCCTTTATGGAAATTTCTCTCTTCATACAAGTACATAAATGTCACTGATTGTACTGTTCTAGAGAACTCAGTCTAACACAGAGTCAAATTAGAAGGCTTGACAAAGTTGAAACCTATAGGACTGGAAAAATATGATGGGAAAATAGTCTACACTAGAACATTTGAAACTCAGATATCAGAGATTGTATCATTTCTGGCAAAGCTAAGAGTGTGATCATGTGATCACAGAGCTGAGAGCAGGTAAACAAATAGGCCCTGTTGTTACAGGGAAGTAAAGGATGTGATAGGTAAGTGGGGTCAAGGTACAAGGCTGCTTCTGGAATATAGTTTATATTTCCAAAAGTACAGGATATGGATACACAGCAATAGGGTGGGATGTGTGTGTGGGGTGGGGGAAGGGGGGAGCATGTTGATTGTTTTAGCAAAGACATTCCCACCAGGTCACAGTGGGGATCAAATAGCATTTGGGAGTGAACAAAAAGGGTCACATTGTTAATGAAATGGCAGGGAAGAAACTATATGTGCATAATAGTGAACAACATGCATAGGTGTTTACATTCTCATAATAAAGGAACAGACACATGTGTTATAAATACTAAGTACAACTTGGAACACATAGATAACAAAAGACAAATGGACAAACTTTGGGCAATAAATTTTAATAGAACACTCAGTAAAAGTAACAGTATGATCCTGCAGAATTCCAAGTGTTTGGTACAGTAAAAATCATGATTCAAAGCAAAAACCAAAGTCACTGCCATCAAATTCATGTTGAATCACAGTGACCCTACAGGGCAGGGTAGGACTGCCCCTGAGAGTTTCTGAGACAATTCTTTATGGGAGCAGAATGCCTTGTCTTTCTCCTACAGAGAGGCTGGTAGTTTCAAACTGCTGGCCTTGCCATTAGCAACCCAACACATAACCATTACACCACCAGGTCGCCTCTGAAATATTGACGAGACTGTGGGAAAGGCAAGGTACAATTCGTTAAAAATCAACAGATATATTGGAAGTGGGGGAAGGGGGTGGCAATGTACACAGAGATAGAGGCTGCAGCGGGAGGAGGGTAGGAGACTCCTCTTGGAACTGAAATTCTAGCCACACAGAACCAAAAACAGAAAAATAATAAAGAAAATTCAAGCCAGGTTTAAAAAAATATTGCTTGATGGCATTAACTTTAAAGAGATAGTTAGAATAACAACAAGGAAATCAAACCAGTTGTCCGCCAGATAATTGTGACTCCTGGTGACTCCACACGTGTTAGAAAGTACTGTACTCAAGGCTTTGAGTGACTATGGCGTTTGAGAAGTCAATTGCCAGGACTTTCTTCCAAGGCATCCCTGGCTGGGTAAGCACCACGAGGCTTTTCAGACAGTCACTGAACACGTCATCATGTTCTCCTTCTAGGGTCTCCTAAGCACAAAACCAAATTCCACTGCTGTTGTGTCCATTCAGATTCATAGCAGCCCTGTAGGACAGAGAAGAACTGCACAGTGGGTTTTCTAGACTGTCTACTTAGGGGGATCCTCTGCCATGTCTTTTTCCTGTGGAGTGGCAGAGTACTTCCAAATGCTGAACTGGGGATTAGAAGCCTGATGATAAACTCCCTGTGCGACCAAGGCCCTGAGAGTCTCCTAAGGCATATTGTAAAGAAGCTTCTCTTCAAGGGTTTTAATTTTTGGGGGGGAGGGCATCACTGCCCTCTGGTGGTCGTGGGAGCTACCCAGCCTTGCTCCCAGGGAGCTGCTGCTGGATTTGAACCACCAAGCCAATGGGCCGCAGTCCCACACTCAATCACTATGCCACCGGGGCACAGCCCAAGAATTTTAGTTTTATTTTGCTTAAGATGCTGGCATGGATGTATAAGGAGGGAAAAAATAAACTTTTTCTTTTAACCTGTATTCTGACCTTTGGGGTGGACATGAACCAAACAGCCTTTTGGTTAGCAGACAAGCATGTTAAGTTTGTGTACTCCTGGAAACTCCTGAGGGACTCTGTGAAAATTCATTTAATAAGTGAGGGAAGGAATATTTTCCTTTTCCCCAACTAGTCAGCTGATCTTTGACTTTTCTTCCTCAGAATATGTGCTGATAATCTACTGCTGAGAAATGGACCCTTGAAAACCTCTCTGATATACATGGGGGTGCCACATACGGAAATCAACTCAACATTTTGTTTTCACATATCGGTATTACATAATTATAAGATTGAAAAGCACAATCTCACCCTGAAATATAAGCAGAATAAAATATTTTAATGGTTATGTGTAAGCATCAACCATGAAATCAACACAGTACTAAGCAGTTTACCTGCATTCATTATTGAATCCCTTAGTAAGCCCATGGGGAACCCTGGTGGCATTGTGGTTTACACATTGGGCTACAAACCACAAGGCCAGCAGCTTAAAACTACCCACGACTCCTCAGAAGAAAGGTGAGGCTTTCTACTCCCATAAGCTATTACAGTTGCAGACATCCACAGGATTGGTTCTGTTCTGTCCTACAGAATCACTTTGATTGAAGTCAACTTGGTAGCAATGAGTTTTGTTTTTATTTTTTGTTTTTTTAGCAAGTCAATGGGTAGACTTAATGTTTCTATTTGGCAGACGAGGGAACTGAGGTTCAGGGCAGTCAACTTGTTTAAAATCCCATAACTTTTATAGAGAAGAAACAGAATTTAAATTCTTGTTATAGGTATTAAAATTCAGAAAACTCTTATTGGAAACTCTTGGGATAAAATGTGTTTTAGAATTCAGAATTATTTTGGATTTTAGAGATGAGAAACAATAATTACACGTATGCTTCAATCCAGATTTTAGTGTGGTCTAAGGCAGGAATTGCAATAAATTAATATTTCTGTAATGAAACAAATTGGTTTAATAGAACATGAGATAAATCAGCATGTGTTAATTGCACATGTCAGTTCTAGTTTTGTTTTGTGATCAAATGAGTTTTGGTGTCAAATTTATAAGAAGAAAGTCAGAGAAAGAAAGTAGTTAATGAAAGAATTAAGAAAGGAAGGAGCAAAGGAAGAAAGCTTTATTTGGAGTTCTTATTTAAATAAGAAATTTTCCACTAACGGATTGCATGACTTGGCTCTGTATAGACTTCTATATAGATCACAGAGAGATAAAACATGAACGAAACTCAAACTACAGAGCAAGAGAAAAGCTATAGCCTGAACCTCTCAGAGTGAGGGACTGGAAACAAGTGGTAGCTTTGAGGTCAGGTCCAGAAGACATCAACCATGTAAAAACTAAAATTTCCCAGATTCTACAGAATTCCAATGAGAATTAGAGATGGACTTGAAGCTGCCAGAGAGTCAGTGATTAGGGATGCTGGGTGAAAAGGGTCTTTTGAAGCAATGGGTTTTTAAAGCAGGGCATGGCAGAATTTTAATATGTTATCAATATATTTTAATATGGACCAGAGCAGTGGTTCTCAACCTTCTTAATGCCGAATGCCTTGATGCTTTAATACAGTTTCTCATGTTGTGGTGACTCTCCCCCTAGTCATAAAATTATTTTCACTGCTACTTCATAATTGTAATTTTACTTCCCTTATGAATTCGGTGACCACTGTGGAAGCATCATTCAACCCCCAAATCGGTCACAATCCAAAGGTTGAGAACTGCTGGTTTAGACTGACTAAATGGCAACTAGCCAAAGAAACATGACTCTGAGACCATGTACCAAATAGCGTACTACACAAGGTACTATTAGTGCAACATTCAACATCCATTTCATACTTTCCCAAGGGTCTGTCTGAGGCTGGGACCATGTCTCATTAATTTCATCTCTGACACAGTTTTCATATGTAGCTGCACAGTACCTAGTTGTCCGTCCTTCAGGACATTGGATAATGCAGGATCAAAAACTAGTATCTTAGAAAACACAGCATGAGTAAAAGAATGAGGACAACTTTTTTTGGGGGGCGGGGCATCACTGCCCTCTGGTGGGAGTGGGAGGCCCAGTCTTGTCCTGGAGAGCTTCAGCTGGATTTGAACTGCCAAGTCAGTGGGCAGCAGTCCTACACTCAACCACTATGCCACTGGGGCTCAGCCCAAGAACAACTTTTATTATGACTATTTTCACCATCAAGGAAAATAATCCTCAAATGGAAAGGAGTAGAACTAACACTGCACAATATTTCATAAGCCTGTCTAATATCATAAAATGGGAAGGAATGGACAATTAGAGAGTGGGTGCCTCATTCAAAGCATCCAGGTTCAGAATCCCTGTAACATTACTTTTGTACATTCTGGTGTATAAAGATTTAGAGATGAGATGATTTTAAAAGACCATTTAAGGACGTTCAGAAATATCTAAGTCTTAGGGATAATGAAGACCTGATAGAATCAGTATTTGCCCTCTTAGTATAACTATAAGAAAATTTGAGGGGCTGAGACCTGGTGGCATAGTAGTTGAGTGCGGGACTGTGGCCCACTGGCTTGGCAGTTCAAATCCAGCAGCAGCAAGGCTGGGTAGCTCCCACGACCATCAGAGGACAGTGATGCCCAAAATAAAAACAAACAGACAAAAAAGAAAATTTGAGAAGATAGAAAAATGGCAATCTATGTTCCTTTATCAAAAAAAAAGGAGAAAAGCTAGACTTCTGGTTTGCAAATCAATGCATCTGACATTGATTTCTGGGTGAAAAAATCTAGAGATTATCAAATAAATGTTATTAACAAAAAAAATGTTATGAACAATTACTAAGGAAAATTTCCATGAAAGTCAGCATGGATTCTTTAATACCTTCATCCTTTTCTGTTGGACAAATAGAAGAACCTCAGACATATGTGTAGCAAGCTAAGCTCCCTCTGGAGACAGAAGAAAGAATATTACACTTTAAGAAATTGGGCTACAGGGATCAGAAACATGGGAACCCATCCATAGGGTGCAACCAGATTAGTAAAACCACATTATTATGTAGAATACTAGCAGCATTTGACTGGAAAACATGAGAGGGACAGAGAGGAGAATATTGTCTTTTTTAAAGACTACTGACCATTATGTGATAGGCAAAGATAGACTAGTGGCTATGACAAGAGATCTAAGGTACTATCTACCCATCCTGTGGCTGTTAGGGAAAATGTACTTCTAATAAATGAGACAGGAGTCCTGGAGGCATAGTACAAGGTTAGTGGATCAAAACCACCAGCTGCTCTGAGATAATGATTTAAGACACCATCAATCCACAGGATTAGTTCTAGTCTATCCCATAGAGTTGCTTTGAGTCAGAATTGCTTCTATGGCAGGGAATGGAATTAGTGAGAAAGACCCCTAAGTTCAGTCCCGTAGAAGAAGTCTCTTGGTTGCACCACAAGTCAAGCATTCAGCTACCAACCAAAAGCTTGGAACTCTCTCAGATGCGCGTTGGAAGATTCTGAAAGGTAACAGTCATGAAAACCTGTGGAGCCGAGTTCCGTTATCCATCACTTGGGGTTATCATGAGTCGCCATCAACTCCACAGCAAATGGTTCAACTTTTGCTTGTTTCCTTTTTGAGTGCGTCTTATCCAGTGCTGCGGGTTTAGTATTAAAGAAACTGAGAACTCAAAGAAAAGATGATTTTCCCTGGGAAGGTGTCAGGGAAAAACCCAAATCTCTGATATTCTAGTGTTCTTTCAAATTTCTGTGGTCCCTAGAAACGAATTCCGTTCCTATTTCCTGGTGAGGTGACTTCGAGGGAGAATGCCAATTATCTCACAAATCTCTATTGCTGTTGTCTTTCTCCAAGGTCATAGGTTTCTAAGTGGAAGAAGCCAGAGTCTGCAGGTTTGCAACGCTATTTCAGCCGGAAGTGATAGATTCTTTAAGTGTCATGTAGCGATTGCCTCCTTTGGAAGAATTTAATCTGCTCTGTGAGGCAGACTGAATTTGACTTGCTGGTGTGTGCTAAAAAATCTGTTATTTTCTGGTTGGTAGTCAAATCTATTAAACTGACAGAACTTTATAAACCAAGTATGCAAATATTCTCCATCAACACATTAAAAAAAGTTTGGTGTGCCAGCAAGAAGCAATTTCCAATCACAAGAGTGTGCCCAGTGTCCTGTCTTTACAACAGCAGCCACCATAGGGGTCATTTTATCAACCACTTAAACACTCAATCCATGTTGCCTGGTGTGCAATTTTGATGTGGAATATTCCTATTGCTGCCTTCCTTTTGCTTCCTGCACCGTTGACCTATCCTATAGAGAATGGAAAGGAAAACTCCACGTAACCAGAGTTCAATGAATTGTACAAAAGGAAAGGAAATGAGGGGTCATTAAAAAATATATGTAATGTCTCTTCCCTGCAGCAGTCTGTGAAGTTATTTTACTTATTAAACAGACCTCCATCTACATATTTATTTTATAAAAGTATTTCAGGTAGGCGAGGGAGCAGGTACTAAGATTCTAGTTTCAATCAAAAAAAGAGACTAAGAAGCTAAAGGTAAGCATAATTTTGAAGGTGTTGGTTCCTAAGTAAAGGAAATCAAATGTAGATCCATGTATACTAGAACACTAGTGTGTGTATATGTGTGTGTGTTGTATGTATGTGCGCGCGCGCATGCGCGCACAGGTTCTAGGGTCATAAGTGAGGACTTGGCAGCATCTCATCCAGAGATAAGAGACTGCTGAGCTGAAGAAAACATGCTGCTCTTTTGTGGGAACTTACTTGCCAGTCTAGTGGCACACATACCACATTTCAATAAACCAACATATGCACTTGAGGGGAGAGCAGGTTGGTAGGTAACAAAAATTAGGACACCATGACATTAGGGCTTTTATTTTACTGGAGCAAATTTCCTTCTACCAAATTTTGAATATAGTGTTCTACAAACATAGACTGTGCCCAGAAAGGGGGCATGCTGTGTGAATGAGGACAAGGAATAGGCAGACTTTATTGTACAGTCACTATTTTGTGCCCTTTGAATTTGTTCCATATTCAACCATAACCAATTTAAAAATAAACTTGTTCCCCTAGAATCAATTATGACTCATAACGACCCCATAGAAGATGGTAGAACTGAAACTTGTGACCGAATCTCATGTTGGTTCACTTCTGGTGAAGCTGGGTATACTTGTATTTTTGTAATAATCAGTGTGAATTTATTCTGAGGCAACTGATAGTAATCTCTGGAGATCAAACTGGTGGGACACTAGTAGGGAGAATGGTTTTCTATGGTGTCCATATATGCCCTTTCTAGGTAATATGTATGTCATCTGATTAGCACTCCCTCCAGAGATCTGAATAGAAGACCATGCTTGGCCAGCTACTCTGTAGATATTAAATGGTAGGCAGGATCAAGTGGGGTTCTATGCTTCTGCTGTTTGGAACACAAATGATATGACTTTTCAATCAAGATCTCATAAACAAAGATATTGCTCGAGAATAATAAAATTGTGCCATAGGATATGTTTATAATAAAATTTGTAATGTGTCTAGTTTTTTTTTAAGGTATATAAGTTAATTGATGACTTTGAATTTGGTATTAAAATTGACCGTAAAGTACTTGGAAATTGTGATGCTTTATCTCTGCGGAAACTGAAGAGTTAATGCACTTGCTGCAAAGGCAAAGTCAAAGGCCAGCTACTTATGTCTTCCCAGAAGTGCCTCAGAAGAAAGCTCTGGCATGCAGCTTTTGAAGACTCTGCCTTGGGAAATCCTAGGAGGGCACATCTCTTTGGACACACTAGGGATCATCATGAGTAGGTACTCGCTCAATGGCTATTAGTATATTGTCAAGAAATGGCTTTTCTTCATTCTGTCCTGAAGCCAAGTCAATTAGAAGATTAATTTATTAATTTTGACAAACACATACAAATAAATATAACACTGGACCAGAACCTCGCTTTTCTTCATAATGGAGAGCAGTCAGGTAAGAGCTCTGAAAGGGAGGTGCGGGCATTAGCATTCTCATTCCCTGCTCTGTCACCTCTTATCTTTGAACTTCTATTTTTTTTCACTGTAAAGGAGAGATGTTGAGCAGATCATATATATAGCTGCTGCTACTTCTGACCTTCTTGAGTGCCTTCCCTTCTTCCCTTTCTGTTCTCAAAAGCTCTAAGAATTTCTGTATTGGGACATAGCCTGTAGCACTGCAAAGCAGAATAAGAAGGAGAAATTAAAAATCAAAACCCAAAGCAAACTTCTCATTAGGTTCTATAAGACAAAGGCTTAGATGACATTACATATGTTTTTGAGAAAGTATTTCCCCCTTGCTAACCTCAGCTTTCTGATTTAGTATAGGATCAAGGATAGAAATTAGACATGTGTGGGAAATTTTGAGCTGCTTATAGTTCTAATCCAATTACAAGCAGAAAATGCCAAATATGTCTTCTAAAACCATCATTATATTCCTTGCTCATTTTATAAGCTTAAGAGTTTAGATAGTTTTGATGCAAATTCTAGACTTCTGGGTACCTTTTATATTCAACCAACATAAGAAGTAAGTGCACAAAACTTTACAAGGTCAAAAAATCTGCCTCAAGGACACAGGCTTATTTCTTTCCCTTCCTTCCTTCTTTTTATCTTTGCTTCATTTTGTGTTTTCTAAAAGGAAAATATGCCTTTGTAGAAAGATAACAAGGATTCCTTCCTAATAGAATACTAGCACTCAATAAATGGTATCAGTATTAATTATGTATCCACTCATTCATACACAAATATTTATAAATTGTATACTATGTGCTAGACATTATGACAAGCACTGGGAGGTATGTACCATACAAAAACAACATGGTCATAGAGTTTGCAGCTAGCGGAGGAAAGAAAGGCTAGTAGAGGAAAATAACAAATATAATTGGTGCCAAAAGGAAAGGCATCCGATGCTCATCAAGGAGGCCAGAAAAGACACTTCAGCCAAGTTCTGAAGGATGTTTTGTTGTGTCCCCTTGAGCTGATCTTGACTCACAATGACCCTATGTGGGAGAACCAAACTTCTTCTTAGAAACTCTAGTTCTGAAGAACGTTTTATTGAGTCCCCATGACTTGATCTTGACTCATAGTGACCTCATAAGGCAAAAGGAGAACTTCCTCCTAAAATGTCTCTCCTGTAATTTTTACAGGAGCACATCACCAGATCTTTCCTTCAATGAAATGACCAGTAGTTTCAAAGAATTAACCTTCATTTAAGAGCCCAGCTTAACCATAGCCAGGATGGCTGCTGCTAAAGAATGCATGTTTGGTTAAATAGGCAAAGATGGATGAAGTGAATGTTTATGCACAGATTCTGGGATACAAGAGTGAATTAAGGAAGATATTTTGCTTCCTTAATACCAGCAGGACCACCCTGAGAGATGGGGTTGGATGTAAAGATAAGAATAAAAGCAATAGAACCTTGTTTTTATTAAAAAAAAAATCTTGACTTTCATTCTAAGAAGGAAGTAGAGACATTCAAGTGTTTTCAGTAATAGAGTGAGGTGAAGTTGTTGCTGGAGGTCCTCAAGGTGGTTCCAACTCTGAGCAACAGACTAGAATCCCCTCAATTGCTGTATTTGAGTCCTTTCTGGAAGTCACTGTATCAATCCACCTCACTGAAGATCGGCCTCTTTTTTGTGTGTGGAATGTCCATTTTTCCATACATGATGTACTTCTACAGAGGCTGGCATCTCCAGACAACCGGTGCTAAGAACACGACACTAATTTTCGACACTCTACCCACTAGGGAGTGCTCTCACTGTATTTTGTCTATGACAGTAATTTCAGTGTTTTTTGCCAGCTTCATAATTCAAGTGCATCAATTCTTATGTGGCTTTTATTATTCATTGTCCAACTGTCATATATTAAAAATACCAGGACCTGGGTAGGCTTGCTCTAGTTTTCAAAGTGACTTCTTTGATCTTCAACAGATTTACAGCACAATGGCCTAATGTAATATGTCTTGTAATCTTTTGAGTGTGGACCTAACTAAATTGAAATTATTGACAACTTCAACCTTTTCTAAGTTTTGTATGATGGTATTTACTAGTCCACTTGCAAAGCCTTTGATTTTCTTTACGTTGAATTTTGATGCATACCAGAGGCTGCAGTCTTTGATTTTCATCAGCAAGTGCTCCAAATCTTTCCTGGTTTCAACAAGCAAGGTTGTATCATGGACATGTTGTAAGCTGTGAATAAGCAAGTCTTCCACCATTCCCAATGCTTCCCTCTTGATTTATCTAGTTTCTCAAATTATTTACTCAGCATATTGATTGAATAAATATTGTGTCAAAACACAACTCTGATGCACCTGTTTCCTAATTTTAAGCAAACCAATTGTATTCTATTATTTTGTTTGAAAAACAGCCTCTTGTTCTATGAATAGGTTCCTCAAAAGCAGAGTCAAATATCCTGAAATTCCCATTATGTGCACTCTTATCAGTAGCTGCTGTGATCCACGATCTGGTGGATGTCTTTACATAGTTAATAAAACACAAGTAAACATTTCTCTGGTATTCCTTGATTTCAACCAAGAGACACGTGAACAATGACACCCTTCATTCTATGCCCTGTTCTAAATCCATCTTGAATTTCGGGCAATTCCTTGTCTTTATACTGCTTGCAAATGTTGTTAAGTGATCTTCAGTTAAATATCTCTTCTTTTGATATTAATGACTTTGTTTGATAATTTAAGAACTCTATGGGGTCACCTTTCATTGGAATGGATCTCTCCTAGCTGATTGGCCAGGTAGTTTTCTTCCAAATTTTATGTCAATGATCAATGAGTGCTTCTAGGAGCTTCATCATCTGGTTGAAGCATTTCAATTGGTATTCCATCGATTCCTGGAGCTCTGATTTCCACTCATGCATGTCCTTAATTAGCTTCTACTTAATTCTTCAGTTTGCTTGAACATATGCTACCTCTTGAGATGGTTGAATATCAACTAGTTCTTTTTAGTTTAGTGACTATATTTTTCTATCTTTTTTGATGCTTCTTACTTCACTTAATATTTTGTTCATAATATATTTTGATATTGCAACTCAAGGGTTGATTTTTTCTTCTCTTCCTCCAGCTTGAGATATGCTGAGTGTGTTCTTCACTTTTGGCTTTCTCACTCCAGGTCTTTGCACATTTCCTTCTAATGCTTTATTTTGTCTTCTTGAGCAGCCTATGAAATGTTCATTCTACATCTTTGTGATATTATTTCATCCATTTGCTCTATCTATTCTATACTCAGCAGCAACTTTGAGAGTCTCTTAACTTTCATGTCCGTGTTCTTCATCTTTGAAATGGTCCTTTGCTTTCTTTGTGTATGGTGTTTTTGATGTCCTTTCACAGTTTCTTGGGTTTCAGCCATTCAGTGTGCCAAGTTTGCTCTTGAAATGTTCTCTAAACTCAGGTAGATATACTTAAGTTTGAATCTGGCCTCTTGTGATTTGTTTCAATTTTGTCAGCTTCAGCCTATAAATGCAGATGAACAGTTACTGGTCTGTTTCACAGTTTCCCCCTGACCCTATTTTTGGCTGATGATATTGAGTTTCTCCAAAGTTTCTTTCCACAGATGTAGTCAATTTGATTTCTGTGTATTCCATCTGGTGAGGTCTAAATGTATAGTCACTGCCTATGTTATTTTTAAAAGATATTTGCAATATAGAAATCATTGGTCTTTCAAAATTCTATCATGCAATTTCTAGTTTTATTTCTAGTTTTATTTCGATGCCATATTTTCAAACCACTGATCCCTTCTCTGTTTCCAATTTTCCTATTTCTATCTTCAGTAATTATCATTGCATCTTGAGTATATGTTTGATCTATTTCAGATTTACTATGTTAATAGAGTTCTTTTCTTCATCATTAGCTTTAGTAGCTGGTGTGTAAATATGAATAATAGCTGTATTAACTGCACTTCTTTGTAGGCATCTAAATATTATTCTATCACAAACAGATAATACTTTAAGCTATATCTTGAAATGTTCTTTTAGATGTGGGATGTGATACCATCCCTCTGGAATTTGTCTTTCCCAGCATAGAAAACCATATGATTAACTGACTCAAAATGGCTAGTGCTAGTTCATTTCAGCTCAAAAAGCCCTGGGATACTTATCTTTATGGGTTTTGCTTGATTTTTGATGATTTCTAATTTTCCTAAATTATGCTTCTTTACATCCTACCTTCTGATTATTAATAGACCTTTACAGCAGTTATTAATGGATATTTCCAGGTACTTATTGTGAGTCGGTGCTCATCAGCAAAGAAAATTCCTGATCACTTCTCTCTACCCACTTCTTTAATGTCCACTCTGTTCTGAGGAGGCCTCTCTTACACTGTCATATGTTGAGTGCCAGCCTGGCATCACTATGAGTTAAGCACTAGGTTACTAACTTCAAGCTCACAGTTCACCAGCTGCTCCATAGGTGAATGATGAGGGTAACTGCTCCCCATAAAGACTTGTCTACTCAGAACCACTCCATAGGGTCCTAGTCAGCTGAGATTGACTTGATGGCCCTGACTTTGGTTTTGCTTCTTTTTTTTTTCCAACCTGAAGAGTTCTTTTCCTGGCACTTTATCTGACAATATTCTACTATCAGTCGTCAGGTTCTCAGTGACTTGTCCTTCACATATGGACAGCCTAGTCCTTCTTCCTAGCTCTGCTGAAAACTGTTTGAAACACTGACTTAATATCTTCTTATAGCGTCACAGTGACAAGCAAACCACCAAAGAATGGCAAACTGACATGAGAGGTAGAACATGAGTGGAAGTTTAACCTTTAAAAAGTGATTGCAGCAATTTTAATATTATTTCTAAGAATTCCTTAAAACATTTCCCTCTTTATTTCTAACTCATAAGATTTACAGGGATTTTCTACTAAAGTGTCTCCAATTAGACAGGGCTATCCAAATAAAGGTAAGCTTTATGGTGGAGTTAGAGTTAATTCCGTACATTGCGGATGCTGATCTTACCATATGCTTACATTATACAGTCATTAATATACCTTGACTAATGAACTCAGTAACAAGATAGAATTCCTGGCTATTTTATTACTGTATTATAAATGTCATTATTTTATTAGTTGTACTAATAAAAAAACACAATATACATGTAAAAGACATCTGTCCAACTCACAGAAAATAGCTCCTATTCTTCCTTTAAAATAAATACAGAAAATACAGAAATATGTTTCATAAGGTAAAATCTGGTGTCATATTTCAGAACTATTAAAATCGATAATATATTGTATTGATCATTAAAAATTGGCTAAAAGAAGTGTGGCCAGATTACATGTTTGACAAATGAGCAAATCACTCTCTGGTTACATTATATGAGATATACTACATTTTTCAGACCATAAGATGCACCTGACTATAAGACACATATAGTTTTCAGAGCAGGAAAACAAGAAAAAATATTCTGAACCAAGTAATAACCATATACTAAAATGTGCTGGGGAACCACACCTTTGGACGGTAAGACACACCCTCATTTCCCCACTTTGGGGGGGAAATTGCATCTTATGGTCTGAAAAATATGGTAGTTATATCTGATCAAAATGAAAAGGCATGGCTGAAAATGAAAAAACAAGTGTTTGGTTTAAAACTAGGGATTAGCATAATAAGAAGACTTTGTGTTGAGTGTGATGGTGTCAAGTAATCATTTTTACTATACTTCCAAGTGCAATTAGGAAAATGTGACCCAGGTGTATAAATTCCATTTCGGTTGAAATGAAGAGTCAATTGAGATTCTAAATCACAAAATAGATCTACTGGCTGCCAGTCGTAGTACACATCCTGTATAGGCTCATGCAGATGGCAGGAGAGAGGAAATGATCAGTGGTAGAGCTCAGAAAAGGCTGCCAATGTACTCTTCCTCAAATCAGGTAAATATGTACATGTTTGGTTCATTCCCATAGAAATGACTTGCCAGCTAGAGACAAAAGAATCCTGGAGGAAGAAGGCTCTGAGATGCACTTCCAGTCTAAGAAAAGTGACTGGGTTACATTTCTAAGGTGTACATTATAAACAGGCCAAATCTTGCAAAACACAACCTATGGTCTGAGCAGAAGAGAGCTTATATCATGAATCACCCTCACTTGGACTCTCTATTGGCTGGAAATAACTAACGCTAATCAAATTTCTACACAGGCCCCCGGGTCACAAGGAAAAAATATATTCTACTGAATCTTGGTCCTAAATCTTTCACTAAAGAATCTCCTGGAAAAAAAAGGACAAAAAAGAATCTCCTGAAATAATAAATTCAGAAAAATAACTATTTCAAGGTGAGTAATCAAAAAGGACAGGTAAAGGTATTATGTAGAGACATTACAATAAAGAACTATAAGGCTACACTAGTGGCCTGAGCTAGATGAGCCACATGGATGAAACCAATTCTCTGAAGCCAGAGAAGCCACAGAGAGACCCTTGCCAGTGCTGAGATGCTTACAATGCCACTGGATCCAAAGACTTTCTACCAACTAGCTTGTGATCATCCTGCATTTGGCTACATTGCATGTGTTTTCTGATTGTGAAGAGGATTTTATAGATCAGTATAGGACATATTGGCTAATATCAGACTTATGCCATTGAACTGGACTGGGGTAGGATGTTTTCTTATGTACAATTACCCTTTATAGATAACTCGCTCGGTTCAATTCCAGCAGTGGGGCTGGGCCTCCTACTCCCACCACCAGAGAGCAGTGATGCCCACCCCACCCCCCCAAAAAAAACACAAAAAAGAAAACTCTCTCCTATTAACACTATATATATATATACTATACTATACTATACTATACTATACACTATATATACACACACACACACACATATAAACACATACACATTTTTACATAGTACAAAATAGTTTTATTTAGTGAGGTCTGACAATACATATCATAACTCATTGCAATCTCCTCAATGTACCACTATTTATCCAACTTCTTCCCTGTGTTTTCTGTTTCTCTCTCTATTTTCCTAATTCCTTTACTTTGTCTTTGGGGAAGTGCTATCATTTTAATCTTAACTGGCTAATTACTCTAACACACAAGTGAGTTCGACTCCAGATCTGAAGGGTGACTATGGGTCCTTGTCTAGAGGAACGATTCTCAATGTGTTGGCCACAGCTCCTTTGGGGCTCACATGACCCTTTCATTGGGGTCGTCTGATTCATAACAGTAGCAAACATACTGTTATTAAAGTAGCAACACAAATAATTTTATGGTTTGGGGATACCACAACATCAGGAACTGTATTAAAGGGTCATGGCATTAGAAAAGTTGAGAATCACTGGTCTAGAGGGTTCTACTAGTCTTTATCCTACCAATTAAAACTCTTTTGTGATTTTGAGTTTGATCTCACATTTTCCCCCATACTCAAGCCTTGCGATGTGTTCCTTTTCAGAGCTATTAGTTGCAGCTCTGGGCACTATCGACTCCTTTTGATTCAGGTTAGTTACAATCTAAGATATGTAACATTAAAATATAGTCATACCTGCAAGGAAACTCTCTTTTTGACTAATTATTATAATTTATCAGGAAAGGATTGTATTATATTACATTATGGAAGAAGAGCTAGTTCAGTGTCTACCAAGTCACTTAGAATCACCCCAAGTTGATAGTACTTAGCATTAGTCGTCTCCATGTGTGCTCAGCAATGTTTATACTAGCTAGATTACTTTAAAGTTAACTTTTTTCCTGTTTTATTGTTCTTTCACCTTTCCCCTGACCTCTAGCATCTTGTGTGTCATCTTCTTTTGTCCCCTCGCCACCTCTTCCTTGAATTCTTGTACTCAAGATTGTGTTCTTGCTTCATAGACATGGTTGTCTTTTTTATTTGATTTGCTTTTATTGCAACATTATTTTTTCTGGTATTTTTCAGTGTTTTCATGATCACCTTTCACGTTTTCTATATTGAAATATTTCTTTATTTATTGTAGCTCCTCAGGGTTGATTCACAGGCAGTAACCCTTGTCAGTGGAGTCTCCAAGGGAGTGAAAGAGTATCTCCTGCTTCCAAGAAGAAAATACCAGGTTTCCCTGAATTCTCAGAGAAGGCCACGCCCACACAGAGGTCTCATTGGCCATCTTCAGTTTCACAGGTTAGACTCTGCCCTTACACTCTTGATTCTCAACCTGACACCAGATTAGATGACTGTCACAAGTATAAATTATAATTTCTCAGAATCTTTTAAAATAATACAATAAGTGCATGTAAGGCAAGTATTAGCAAAAAAATAAATGAAGGACTGCAAGCGCCATCTCAAAATTTCAACCAGCATATAAGACTTTAACGTCAAATGGAACATTTTATAATATGAAAAGGTATGGTTTGAAGCTCTTAATTTTTATTTGTCAAATAAGATTTAAGTATTCCTGAAGCAAAAACTAATACTAAAAGCAAAGGTCATAAGAAACTGGTTTCAAGTCCTTTAGTACAAGAAGTACAAGAAACGAAAGTATTCAACACAATAGAAAAGACTTCCGGGAAGATAGCGACTGAGTAACAAATGCCAGAGGGACTCCATGAAAATTAGCACTGAAGGGTCACTAAGAGTAGCAGGAGGAACATCATGAAGAGAAGTAGGCATATATCCACTACATTTTGAGGACCTGGAGCCTTTTGGCTTACCACAGTGGAGACTCTATAGTGGTTGACCTCAGCCCCGCCATTGTGTCAGCCAGAGCTGGGGTTATTTGGAGCTGGTGCAGGTAGTTATCTCAACAAAGCCATAGCTTGCTGCCACCTCAAAGCAGGTTTTAAATACCTCCACCCCTTGGTCAGGGATCCGGGCTCAACTATATTATTACTTTTGTCTCCTTCTCTTCTCGCTATTCCCCCAAAGGCTCAGCAGGCTTAGGTTTTCTCATTTCTGTGGGTTTTTTCCTTTTTCTCTTCCCTTTTCTCTCACACTCCACTGCTGACCACCAGACCACTCTTTTTAATCTCGGGCATTTATGCCTGCCCTTTGCCCAGCAGGGAGAGTTCTACCCTCTGCAGCTTAACCCAAGGCTGTGGAAAGTCATACCCACCTTCCACCAGGGGACATGCTGCTCAATTTCTTCTGGAGGAAATTTGGCCCACCCAACCTCTTCTGTGCTTAACATGTGGCTGGGGAAATCCTGCACACTTTTTTTTCTGGGAAAATCCTGCCTGTGTGGCTGAGGGAACCACTACCCACCCTCTGTAGACCCATGAGACTTAGGGAACTTTCTCCCTGCCTGCCATAGTGCCTCACACAGCCTAAGGCAGCTTGGTCAACAATTAGCTACAGGCAGTTCCCAAAAGCATTCCTACAAATCTCCCAGAGAAGGCCAGTATTCTTCAACTGCCCAGAAAATGGCACTTGGGTCCTCTAAAACAATGCAAAGCAAACAGCAATCAGCCCCAATGACTTCAAAAAAAAAAGAGAGAAACAAAAGGCAAAGGCAGTAGATGGCCTGAACATAACAATATCCATGGGAGAAGCAGACGTGAATCCGCCACTTAAAGGAATTTTCAGAATGCTGCTTTGAGTCATACAGGATATGAAGGACACAATACAGAAAAAGGATCACAGGATAGACGTGATAAAGAACATATGCAAAAGGGAGATGCAAGAGCTTAGGGATGAGATTACAAAAGACAGTAGCCGACTCATGGACTTTGCCAACCGACTGGAGGAGGCAGAGAACAAAACCAGTGACCTAGAGGACAGCAAAGCAGAATGTGACAAACACAAACAAAATCTAATAAGATCATCAGAGAAGCTGAAGAAAACCGAAGAGCTATATCTGATGCTATGAAGAGTAACAACATCAGAATTATTGGATTACTGGTGTAAGGCACTACAAGGAAGTTATCTGTAACAATAGAGAATTATTGGAGGTAAACTTCCCCAGCTTACTGAATGAAAACCAGGCAACCATTCGGGAGGCTGAAAGAACACCAGCTATACTGAATCTCTAAAAGAAGTCACCAAGGCACAAAGTAGTTAAACTATCCACCTTTGAAAAAAAGGAGAAAATCATGAGTGCAGTTAGGGAAAAACAAGCAATCACATTAAGATTCCCAAATAAGAATATTCTTAGACCTCTCATTGGACACTATGAAGAAGAAAGAGTGGAATAACATATTCCAAACAAAAAGAAGATGAAGAAAATAGGAACAAACAATTGGTAGTTGAATAGCTCTCTATTGCAAAAGAAATGGGTACTGGCCCAGATTAGAGATGAAATTAGGAAAACTTTAGAAACCAACAAGAATGAGAACATGACATACCAAAACTTATGTGACACAGCAAAGGCAGCTATCAGAGGACGTTTCATAGCAATACATACACATGTGAAAAAGGAAGAGAGAGTTATGACTGATATACTGGTACAAAATTTACAGCAACTAGAGCAGAGTCAACAGGACAATCCTACTAAAAGCAAAATAAAGAAATAATACAAATCAGAACTGAAATTCAGGAGAGGAAAAATAAGAAAACAATGGGAAAAATGCTGCTCAGTGTTGGTTCTTTGAAAGACTAAACAGACTCAACAGACAGATAGCAAACCTAACCAAAGAAAGGAAAGAATAAATTTCAATAGCAAAGATGAGGGATGAAAGAGGGGGAATTACAACAGATCCCAATGAAATCAAAAGTATTACACAGTAATTACAAAGTATTACACAGTATTACAAAGGACTGTACTCCAAAGAATTAAAAAATTTGGAAGACATGGACAAATTCTTGGAAAAACAATCCCTCTGTAGACTATCCATGGTGGACATCAAGAATCTCAACAGACCCATAGCAATGGAAAAAACAGAAAAAGTTATCAAGTGATATCCCCTTCACCTCTCCCCCCCCCCCCCCCCCCCACACACACACAAAATCCCCTGGATCAGATGGCTGTACAAGAGAATTCTATGGAGTATTCAGGGAAGAATTGACATCAATTTCACACAAACTCTTCCAGAACATAGAACAAGACAGTAAACTCCCAAACTCCTTCTATGAAACTAGTATAACTCTGATACGGAAACCAGGCAGGGATCCAACAAGATCCAACAAGAATCACAAACTACAGACCAACATCCCTAATGAAGATCGATGCAAAAATTGTGAACAAAATATGACCAATAGAATACAAAATTATATAGAACAAATAATTCACCATGACCAAGTGGGATCCATACCAAGGATGTAGGGAACCATTCAACATATGAAAGACCAATATTTTCATTGACATGAAAAAGAAAAACTATAGGAATCACATGACAATATCAATAGATGCAGATAAAGCATTTGACAATATATAACTCTAATTCCTGTTTAAGATTCTCAAGAATATAGGCATGCAAGGAAAATTCCTCAAGATAATATAAGCTATATATGACAAACCAGCAGCTTATGTAGTAGTCAATGAAGAAAAGATGAACAAAATTCCACTGAAAAGGGGGACGAGGCAAAGATGCCCCTTCTCCCTGTTCATATTTAGTATTGCACTGGAGGCTTTAGTTAACAGCACAAGGCAAAGAAAGACATCAAAGTTACTTGGTGGAGGGAAAAGAGCTGAAACTATCATTATTCATAGATAATTTGATTTTATATATGGAAAATCCTAAAAGCTCCACAAGTAGAGTAGTGGAAGCAATAGAGAAAATATGGCAGAGTGTCATGATACAAGATCAACAAACAGAAGTCATTCAGATTGCTATACATATCAGATAAGACCACAAAAGAGAATTTGAAAAGGGTAGTACTCTTCACAATAGTCAAGCACAAATTGAAATATCTAGATATATACCTGACTAAAATATCAATATATCTATATATCTATATCTATATATATAGATATAGATATATTGATATATTGAACTCTATTATAAGAAACCAAGAGTGATCTCAACAAATGAAAGAATATTCCACACTCATGGATGGAATATTCAATAGTAAAGATGTCAGTTCTGCCCAAGGTACTGTACAACTTTAATGCAATCCCCATACAATTGCCCTCATCTTTTATCAAATAAATGGAAAAACTGAATACTAACTTCATATGGAGCAGCAAGAAGCCCAGAATCACCAGAGAACTCCTCAAGAAGAAGGATGTTTGGGAGGGCTTGTTTAACCTGATTTTAACACATATTATATAATCACAGTGGTCAAAACTCCATGATATTGGTATAATGACAGATACTGAGACCAATGGGAAAGTACTGAAAATCCAGAAATAAAATCATCAGCATACAGACAACTGATCTTTGAAAAGGGTCCCCAAAATATCAAAAGGGAAGCATAGGCCCTTTTTAACAAGTGGTGCTGGAAAAAAAAATGGTTATCTACCTGTACAAAAACAAATCAAGACCCTTATCTCATTCCATGTACAAGGAGAATCAGAGACCTGGAGGTAAAACCCCAAACTACTAGGGCCATCAATGAGAGAATTGAGACCAACCTGAGAACTTTGGTGCAGGGTATACATAGGTAATCAGAAATAGGGAAGGATACAAATATAGATGAGTCACAAATTGACAAGTGGGGTATGCAGAAGATAAAACACCTGTGTTCATGGAAAGACTTCACCAAGAGAGTAAGTAGTAAGAGAGCCCACACACTGTGAAAACATCTTTAGCAATGACATATCAGACATAGGTCTTATTATTAAAATCTATAATACTCTGCTAGCCTCCAAAAAGAAAATAAAAACTTATTGCCCACTAAGGAGGTAGAGAAAGGACCTAAACAGAGGTTTCATAAGGGGAGAAATCTGAATGGCCAATGAACATATGAGAAAATAGTCCTGATAATTAGCCATAAGAGAAATGCAAATTAAAGCAACAATGAGATATCACCTAACACCCTCAAAGATTGCCCAATTTAAAATATCAGAAAGCAACAAGTACTATTGGTGTACCTGTTGATATGAACAGCTATTATGGAAATTGATTTGGCAATATGTGAAACAGATGGAAATTGAGTTACTATATGACCTAGCAATCCCCCTACTGGGCATATACCCATAAGAGGTAAGTAACAAACCATGTCCAGATATGCGTGCTTCAATGTTCATCAGGGCACAGTGCACAATTGCAAGGAGTTGGAAACAACCCAGATTTCCATTAGCAGATCAATAGCTAAAAAACTGTGGTACATACATATAAGGGAGTACTATGCATCCCTAAAATAGCAACAAAGAGCACAAGAAGCATATCACTGCATAGGAAGAGCTAGAGGAAAGTATGCTAAGCGAAGTGATCCAAGCACAAAAGGACAAGTACAACAGGAGATGACTGGAGCTTCGAAAAAATATGCTAAAAGGGCATAAGGAAAAAGCTACTGTATACAAACATTCCTAGGATGAGGTCCCAAAATCCAGGGATGCATATGGCAGCCAACTAAAAAGGAAAGGGGGAAAAAGACATGGGCAGCGGGGTATTGTGGCACTAGCCCACCCAAGGAGAGTGTGTTGTTCATATCTTCGAAGGGGAAGAGGTAGCAGACTTCAAAGCGGTGGTGCTGCAGAATATGAATGCAACATACCAGCATGAAGCAGGGAATCAATAGAGAGGTCTGGGTGGCCAGTCCCAATTACAGCTACATGAACAACTCCCTTTCCCCCCACAGAGAAATTTGCTTCTGAGGACTGAAGCTACAGCTTAGGGAAAGGGACATGTTTGATTAGAGAACACAGACGCAAATGAAGGGGGAGGAAGAGATTGGAGCACATCCTGGTCCACCAAGCCCTGAGGATGATTTCCCTGCTTAGAACAGCCAATGCACAGGACCATATGATCAGCCCCACTACAAGACACAACATCCCTCTCTGACCCATAGTCCTACAGAGGACAACACTGGAGACACTGTGGGAATTGTGCCTGATCTGACCCCACTGCACTGAGGCAAATGCTAAGGGTATGTAGCGGAACAGCAAAGAGAACAAAAGGACAAAGTCCTGAGAAAATACCACAAATCAACTTTAGGGCCAGGGCATGGCACCCCATCAGATTTGACTGGAAAACATCCCTAAAGGTCAACCAATAGACTTCGAACTATTTATAGGCTATTCTTTTTGTTGTTGTTTTTATGTTATTGCTGTTGTTTGTTTTCTTTTGTTGCTTTGCTCTATCTTATTTTTGTGCATATTATTATCTCTGCAGGTCTATCAAGATTAGATAGGCAACATAAACAATCCAGACGAGGAAACAATGAGACTGAGAGTCCCGGGGGATATGGAAAAGGGGGTGGGGTGGGAAAAGGAAGTCGGTGTTGTATCAACCCAAGGACAAGAGAACAAGTAATCCAAAATCACTGGTGAGAAGGGTGTAGGAGACTGGGAAGGACTTGAGCAAGGGCAAATGTAACCCAGAGGAATTACTGAAATCCAAATGAAGCCTGGGCATGATGGTGGGACAAGCAGAAAGTAAAAGGAAACAGAGCAAATGGAGGCAATGGCATTTGTAGAAGTCTAAAAAGGTGTATACATACTTCGCTTAGCATAATTTCCTCCAGTTCTTTCCATGCAGAGATGTGTTTCATGTGCTCATCTGAGCTTTTGAGTGAGGCATAGTATTCCATTGTGTGTATGTGCCAGAGTTTGTTGATCCAGTCATCTACTGATGGAAATTTAGGTTGCTTCCAACTCTTTGCAATTGTGAATTGTGCTGCCATAAACATTGGCGTGCATACCACTGGCTGTGGTTTATTTCTTGCCTCTTCTGGGTATATACCCAATAGTGGGATAGCTGGATCATAGGGTAGCTCAACTTCCATTTTCCTTAAGTATCGCCAGACTGCTTTCCATAGTGGCTGTACATATCTACATGACCACCAACAATGTAGAAGTGTTCCTATTTTGCCACATCCCCTCCAACATTTGTTGCACTCCGATTTTCTTATCTGGGCTAGCCTCAAGGGCGTTAGATGATATCTATCTAATGGTTGTTTTGATCTGCATTTCTCTGATGGCTAATGAGTGGGGAGCATTTTCTCATATGTTCATTGGCTATGTGGACCTCCTCTCTAGTGAAGCTTCTTTTCATTTCTTTTTCCCATT